>CM029597.1:73954435-74105956 GCA_017311375.1 Mytilus coruscus | reverse complement strand
AATTAAACAAATCTAAACTTTACTGAAACATGAAATATACATAATTTTATAATTAACGTGTTTTCTTGTCATTTCTTGACGCTTCATACATATGTTGGTGATATGTGTGACCCTCTGAACATATTATCTTTGCGTTCCTTTCCCCTCACTTGTACTTCCCTGGACAAGAAAACCAACATGCCCAGAAAGAGGGACAGCTCTCCGTCGAAGACAACTCGGACCGTTTGTAAGAAAAACTTAGAAAAAGTATTTTAAAAGAGGGTTTACACTTTTTAAATGACTAAATGTTATATTTCACATGTGTGGGTTTAACTTTAGTGCTAAAATATTATGAACTTGATGAGCATAATGAGATACACTTTCATAATGGCATACATGAGACAGATTTGTCTTGTCACAACTGAAGATTTCAAATTTTCAGCTGGAGTTAGGATCTCAAAACTGGAGATTTTTTTTATTGTCATTTTTACGATATCAACGTTTTTCATTGTTCGTGTTACCATTAACAATGATTAATGTACTAGTGTAACCGTGTAGGAGATAAATAGACCACTTTCGAGTTATGTCCTTCACCGGAAAAAATAATCAATTATGCGTGCCTTTATGACGTCAATTACCAATAGAGGGGATCGCCTGTATCCCTGCACTATTAACATTCATCAAATGTCTAAGTGATCGTAATTGTGCAGGATAAACTAGAAATAATATTTGTTCCGTAGGTACTTAATCACAATTCCATAATGACAGCAGTGCTGATTGTCAATTATAAGAATTTAATTTGCCAAATAATTAGTGCAATATAGCATTATATTTTTCTAACCACTTGCTCAACATGGGAACGGAAGTAACGATGCCCCTAAACGCACGAATGATGTTCACTAAAACCAAAGTTTTTGACGGAAATGCATCGAGCTCGTAAGTTGTCTATTAGTCCTGGTAAATTGTGTCCGGATGGACATTACCCAAATCTTAGAGGACAGCAGTTCTTAAGCAGTCTATTAACATTCACAGTTCTTACTTGACAGCTGTTCTTTAGCAGTTCATTAGCATTCACAGTTGCCAAATTCAAGGCAATGGTTAATTTGAATATAGGCATTCCAATAGCATTCCTTAGCAGTTTATTTAGCCTTCACAGTTATTTAGCAATTGTTTTTGACGAAAATTTAAAAGAAATACCCCAAAACTGCTATGTTCTTTGAATATTCATGAGAACTGCTATAACAACAGCAATCACAAAATGAATGTTCATACAAACTGCAAAGTTGTACATCCTACTATGGTTTTCAAAACTGCTAATAACTGCTATGGAATGCTATAAAAGTTGGATCACAAAGGTGCATAAATATACAGGGTACAAGTTATGAATGCAGAAATATTTAATGTAAGTCTTGTTGAAATTTCAAAAAGTTGAACTAACTTAAATTTGTAATTAGAGCAGTAACTGCAATCAAATGAAACTGCAGACTTGTAAAGGGGGTGTCAACATGTTTTGTGAGTACTGCGTCTGGCCTTAGACCCCTTATCAATTATGTCCATGGCCTAATAAAAGGAACAGTAAAGAATGCACTTTAAAAATCAGTGCTTATAAAAAGCAACTCATTCAATAAGAGTGGTTACTAGAGACTATTTTTTACCTTGATTAAGTGATTTTCAGATTAAAAGTTATTTCTTTTTAATTATTATTTAATAACCAAATGAACTACTAATTTCTCTCTATATATTTTTTTTTTTTTATGCGGACCAAACGACAACAGTTATCTCCTCTTTCTCTTTTGGATTTATAAAAATATTTTTCCTATTTACATGTAATATATACCATGTTTCAACTTTCTGATACAAACTTGGGTTACATATATATATAAACTTCATTAAATGGATTGTTTTGGTCAATATTGAACAATCAATTATTTGCAGCCTAGGTTTCCCTTATATTCTCTCCCCTTTTCCAACTCTTATATATGATTTTTTTTTTTTTTTTTTTTTACAAAAATATGTTAAAATATTCATATTTTATTTTCAAATAACATCTTGCACTGTAAGTATATGCTAGTATTTCATTATAATTTACACTAAAAATTTACTAGATTTTACTTAAAACAAGTATTGTTTTTACTCAAATCAAGTAAAAACAAATAAAATGTTTGTCAAAAAATGAGTAATTACTTGTAATTCCAAGTAATTGTAAGTAATTAGCTAGTAATTAAATGCAAGTATTTTTAATGTATCTCAAGTTATTCTTTTAATAATACTAAGTATTTTCCATATATAATAAGTAATTCTTTTAATACACATTTAGTATTTCTTTTTATTGTAGTAATTAATTCTTTTAATTCATTAAGTATTTTTAATAATAATAAGTAATTATTTTAATACACATTAAGTATTTCTTTTGATAATAGTAAGTAATTCTTTCAATTCACATTAAGTATTTCTTTTAATAATAGTAAGTAATTATTTTAATACACATTAAGTATTTCTTTTTATTATAGTAAGTAATTCTTTTAATACATATAAGTATTTCTTTTAATTATAGTAAGTAATTCTTTTAATACACATTAAGTAATTCTTTTGGTAATAGTAAGTAATTCTTTTAATATATATTGAGTATTTCTTTTAATATTCTTAGTAATTCTTTTATCACTTGTAAGCCATTGTTTTACTTAAGGCAAGTAATTTCTTGAAAACTATTACTTGAATCAGTAAATTTATTTGTAGGTTTTAAGTAATTCTTACATATTCATTGTATATATATATATATATATATATATATATATATATATATATATATAGATAGTGCTAAGAATGTAACTTTAACACACTAATGAGTGTTATAAACACTTTATAACACTCATTAGTGTGTTAAAGTTACATTCTTAGGCACTATATAATTAATGTAGTAACTGCATCAGTTTATTTACAAACTGATCCACGCTAGATAGATTGAATGTTGATTGTTGCTATTTTTAGACACTATATACTATTTTCCCAGGCAACACGCATGACACATCTTATTTTGTGTAATCCGTTCATATCTATTTCCTCGCAAGATCATGGAAAATAAAACATATTTCAATAAATTAAGAAGTTTAACGAAAAGAAAATACAGCTTGAACATCATGCTTCAAATCTTAAATCGTACATAGATAACAACACAATTCCAAAAGGTTTAAATGTCAAATTGACGCCTCAAACACCGGTGTCAAGTCCACCAGATTTATGAAACGTTGGGACGATATTTTATTCAATTGTTCTTTCCGACTTCTTCAACTTTTACTCTCCTTTTCTATTTACGGCTACAAACAAATTAATTCGGAAATAAATGAAACGTTTATAAAACACCACTGTCTGTTACTCCAGAAGACATGGAAGTAATTCAAAGAAGACTATCCGACATCCAAAGAATAGAGAAACAAAATTTCAAAGCCAAACAGAATAAAAATTCAAACGAGACCGTTTAAACCAGCAAAGTTCCGTTTTGGAAGAAGAACAAATTTTAAACATGTTAAAAGAGAGTAAATCAAAACAACGGAGAAAAGACGTTTTAAAAACAGAAACACTCAGTTCAAGATAATTTAGTTGTAAATCTGTCATCAATAGAACTAACTGACTCTGAAGAAAAACTATTTAAAACTAAAGGCCTTAATTTCTGTCCAGTTCCAGCAACCGTCAATAATTTACAACTTGAGACAGATGTAGAAGCATTTGCCAGGCGTCTTCGTTTGAAAGAACATTTCAATAGACAACAGAAAAAAATTTAAAAGAAGCCGGAATGAATGAATCTGATTATGAGAGTGATGAAGGAGACATATGCATCCCAAAATTTAAAAGAAAAGTACATGGAATCCACTTAAAAGCAAAAACGATAATTTGGAATCATTTATTACATCAGTCAAAGCTGAAGTCAGATCTTCAATCAGTGGTAAACAAGTGCGAAATATTTCAAAGTCAAAAGCCAAGCCATGATAAACTTAAAAGACCGTGATGACATTGTTATCAAACAAGCGGACAAAGCAAGTGCCGTTGTTGTGATGAACAAGGCAGACTACATCGAAGAAGGAATCGTCAGCTCTCCAACACTAAATTTTATAAAGAATTAACATGTGATCCAACCAAAGAAATCAACAAAAAATTAATGACGTCCTCTCAGAAATGAATAAAGATAAACAAATTGATGACGATACGTACGATTATCTACGCCCAGACGAAACTTGCACAGCCGGTCGATTTTACTTACTTCCAAAACTCCATAAAGAAGGGATTCAGGGAGACCTATAGTATCAGCTAATGGCCATCCCACCGAAAAATTTCAGAATTTGTTGATTACCACCTTAGACCACATGTTAGACAACTGCCATCTCATATCCAAGATACTACTGACTATTTGAAAAAAATGAATTCCTTAAGTCCTTTACCTAATGAAACAATTTTGGTTTCGATGGATGTGTGTTCTTTATACACAAATATTCCAAAAGATGAAGGAATAGCCGCTTGTGAAAAAGTATGGAACACTCGAAAGGATAAACATCCACAAACTGACTGTCTAGTTCAATTGCTCAAACTTTATTTTCAACGACAAGCACTTTTTGCAGATTGACGGAACTAGTATGGGAACAAAAATGGCACCTTCTTTCGCCAACATTTTTATGGGGAATCTTGAAGAACGCATCCTTTTGAGTGTGCCATACAAACCCTTGTCATGGCTCCGTTTTATTGATGATATTGACATGAAATGGAACGATACTGCAGAACATTTACAAGATTTCTTAGATCATTGTAATCAGTTCCATCATTCAATTAAATTTACATCTGAATTTTCAAGCGAAAATTGCTTTTCTCGACACCACCACATTTGTAAAAACGGGGTCATTACAACTGATCTCCACACAAAGAAAACTGATAAACACCAGTTCCTTTCTCCAAAAGTTGTCACCGAAACACTGCTCCAGGAGCATACCTTACAGTCAAGCCATCAGACTAAAGCGAATTTGCTCCTCGGAATCCAGACTCAACTATCGTTTGGGACAACTAAAAAACAACTAAAATCAAGAGGATACAAAAGCAAAAACATCACAGACGCTTTTGATAAAGCCCAAGAAAAGATCAGGATATCCTCATGGAATACACAGATAAGACGACCCGCGCAGATAGAATTCCGTTTGTTGTCACCTTCCACCCTGATTTGACAAATATTTCATCTACTATCCGCAAGCACTGGCGTCTTATCGAAAATGACTCTTCCTTAAAAGAAATGTTTCCATCACCTCCAGTTATTGCCTATCGCAGACCCAAAAATCTCAAAGACATACTTGTCACATCTAAAGTAAAGAAACAAGAGACTTCTAAAATTGGGTGTTACAAAAACGCGGAAGAACCAATTGTAAGTGCTGTAAAGTCGCCAACACTGACCACTCTTTCAGCAGCACAGTAACAAAGCAGCGATACAACATCTATGTTACATCTAATTGCAAAACGGAAAATAGTATTTATATTCTTACTTGTGGAACTTGCAAGCTGCAGTATGTTGGTGAAACAGAAACGAAATTCAACATCAGACTTAACAATCACCGGTCTTTTTATACAAAAGGAAGAAACTGTCCAATTACGAGACACCTCTTAAGAACAGGGCATACTTTTGAAAATATCACCTTTCAAATAATTGAGGTAAACCAAAATTGGGACTCCCAAAAATAGAAAACAGAGAGAAAGGTTCTGGATGCATCAGCTACGTACTCTTGAACCTGATGGACTTAATGAGAGAGATGAAAAACAGTTCTACCCAAAACCAAAGGAATAAATCCTGAACTTCATTCTATTTAACTAAAACAACTATTTGTTTTGATTTAAGAATTGCTATGTACAATAAGCGGCAAAAATATTTTTATATATTCTAGACAATTTACAAACATATATTTTTTATAGAACATCAATAAATTTTGTTAAACTTTTACTCAAATTTTGTGTAGTTCAAGCTACAAAAATGACAATTTACAAACATATATTTTTTATAGAACATCAATAAATTTTGTTAAACTTTTACTCAAATTTTGTGTAGTTCAAGCTACAAAAATATTTTTTGTCATGCATCCGATTTCACCTTGAGAGATGCACACGCCCGATGAAGCTAATTTGTTTAGCGAAATATTGCGTGAATAATATAAAATATAACAACTAATTTTATAACACTCATTAGTGTGTTAAAGTTACATTCTTAGGCACTTATATAATTTAATGTAGTAACTGCATCAGTTTATTTACAAACTGATCCACGCTAGATAGATTGAATGTTGATTGTTGCTATTTTAGACACTATATATATATATATATATATATATATATATATATATAATGTTTAAACTTAATTCAAGCTAATTTATTCTTTAATATTTAACCAATAAAGTATTATTTCTTGTGTTCCTGTTCATGCTGTAAGTAAATAAATAAGCTATAATATGTATATAGGTCAAAGGCAGAAACATTCATCAAATACTCATATAATCTGTGTATATACACATTGTATATACAGATGGGTGCAGTCCTAACCTTGACAAAAGTTAACTTGGAGCAGACTTGTTGACTGCTTTCTAAGTTAACTTGAGAATTTTAAGCAGACAAGCAAGTTAACTTCGTCGTTGGTGGACCAGACCTACGGTCTGCTTTTAGGACTGCTGCAGACCTATCGACAGGTCTGCTCCAGACCAGACCTGTGGACAAGTCTGCTTTTGACCAGTCCTGAAGACAGGTCTGCCCCAGACCAGACCTGTGGACAGGTCTGCTCCTGACCAGACCTGTGGACAGGTCTGCTCCAGACCAGACCTGTGGACAGGTCTGCTTCTGACCAGACCTGTGGACAAGTCTGTTACTGACCAGACCTGATGACAGGTCTGCTTATGACAGATTATCGTGCTTAAGAGTTTTCATACCAGACTTGAACTTTAATTAAAATATGTAAACAACATTCGCATTGTCTTTCCCCGGATAGCAAATTTCTTTACTCGCTAGACTATATAGCTACTAGATTTATATACATATCAACAAAATTCTTTTTGTTATTTGATATATTCTTATATACATAAAACAATGGCTATACAAACACATAGAGCTATCAAAAGAAAATGAAAGGGTTTTTATCAGAGGCGGATAGAAAGGTTATCCAACGCATCGGAACGATATTCTTATATCATGGGATATCAACATCATTGTCGACGTTGCTTCGTTCCCCGTTTTTTACCTGTCTCTTCCTAAATTTTACTTTATGCATTTATACATGCATGGATATTTCATTTTCATTCAACTTATTTGCATTGGATTTACTATTCTATTTTCCGCAGAATATTCTAACGAAAATTGTACAGTGTCCGGATACGTACGGTGTGGTAAAAACTATCATTAATCTCGTCAAATTCGTCAGATTTGTCGAGAGATTTGTCTTTGCCGATTAATTGATATATGGGGGGAGCGTCTTTTTACCACAGAACACCACAGAATACCACAGAACACCACAGAATACCACAGAACACCCACAATTTACCACAGAACTTCAATATATTAATATTTCAGACATTATTATCGTATTATTGTTCATTTTTTTTTTTTAATTTGACATTTATTATTCAAAAAAATTTAATTTTTCTATTTAGGGTCGACTCACTATCGCTACGCCCCAATTGAATGACCAATAGTTGGGATTATAATATACAAAGATTATTTATATTGTTTTAAATACATTTTAATCTTTTTTGTAATGTTTAATTCATTTGTGAAAATGTTTAGATGCATTACGTAATTATTTGTTAAATTTATTTTGTTTTGTCAGTTTTTTTTTTCTTCCCTTTTTTATTAATTTTATGTTAAGAGTTACAATAAATAATCAAATCATTTGACAATATTTCGGATTTGTATGCATATAGAAATGATGAACTGAAACTGTATATCGGAAAAACTGGTATACGTAGCATTTACACAGAGCTTCTATATTTTTTAGTCCAAAATTAATGTTGACCTTAGCAAGTTCACCTGCACAAGAACAGTACCAAAATTTTAAAAGATTAACCAATTTTGACACTTGTCATAATCACCAATCAAGCCAATTAACATGTCATTTAAGTTTTCACACCTGAGACATCAAATACATTTAATCTAATTACCATATTTAATTAGGTGGCAATAAAAAATAGTATGTTGATAGCAGTCTTCCTGTTCTAACTACTGGGACTATTATACTAACTGTTAGTATAATAGTCCCAGCTAACAATTGAATCAAGTCAATATTATTCATAGCGTGATTCGCGCCGGTAAAATTCGTCAGGTCAGCTTTTTTGTAGAAATCTAAAGTTTATATTTTCATATAAAATATTCATTAATCTCGCAGATTTCTTAATTCAATGAAATTAAAAATAAAAAGAAGCGATATTAGCGCTGTGGATCAAATCAATATTTTCGTAGCGTAATATTCGCTGGTAAAATCCGTCAGATCAATTTTTTTTTGTAGATAAACATGTTTTATTTATATATAGTTTTTATTGTTAAACAACATATTTAATAAACTTACTCGCAGATTTCTTAATCTCACGAATATTAACACTTTTAATCGATCAGTTCAATATATATATTCAATATTAAAAGCGTATATTGATCAGTGACTGTGAAAACCGTGTGGTAATTTTTTTTTTTTTTGCTCAAAACTATTTTTTTTTAATGTTTATTTTAGATTTAAATTATTACAATGCATTAGTTTAGTGTCTCAAAGGTCTCCAAATGTAAAAAAAAATATGCCAAATAACAATTCTGAATTATTAGATTTGCATTTTATGAAGTAATTTTGATGTTCTGTTGTATTTTTCAGTAGTTTTATTGTAATTTGTGTAGTTCTGTGGTATATTTTGAGTGTTATGTGGTATTCTGTGGTGTTCTGTGGTATTCTGTGGTGTTCTGTGGTAAAAAGACGCTCCGATATATGGGACGTCCCAAAATTATACTCAATGTGCACATGAATGAAATAGTTGCCACTTGACGTTTAACTACAAACAAAATCAATCATCCGACATAATAGATTAACAGTATACTATTCCCAGAAGAGAACTTCGTATACTTTTTTATTTAAAAGTACAAATAACTTCAGACATGTCAGTGTTGGTACTTGGATGATGCGACCTAATAGTTTTGTTTTACACACCATCATCTCTAGTGACTGTTCAATATTATGAATACAGAGATGAAATGCTGACACTTTCAATTTATGAGGAAATTTTGTTTCATTAATGTTTTCCAATATTATTGCTTTCATTTGCGGTCCTACTAAAATGTGCACATGAGCGCCAGGAGAAGACATAAAGGCGCCAGGTACAATCCATCACAACATTTAAAACAACTTATTTATAATGCAGCCTTATAGCATGTATAGATTTACAAATTAAAGTGCACATATGGTCAGTTTTGGTTAAAGCGTTCAAATAATTATGTTGTACAAGTCAGCATGAGGTATTAAAACTACTGAAATTTTGTTACGTATCAATATTTTGAATAAAAGGAGGACATGCTGGCACCCTAAATTTATGCGAACAAAAATTTGTTGTTCATGTTGTTATTGTATTGCAATATTGCTGTCCATTGTATTATACATTGAATCCTGACATAAAAAATATGGCTGATTTACTTTGCGGGTATACATGGTATATAGATTTACAAATTAAAGTGCACATATGGTCAGTTTTTGTCGATGCGGTCAAATAATTTTGTTGTACAAGTCAGCATGAGGTATCAAAACTACTGACATTTTGTTACGTATCAATATTTTGAATAAAAGGAGGACATGCTGGCACCCTAAATTTATTCGAACAAAAATGTGTTGTTATTGTATTGCAATATTGCTGTCATTTGTATTATACATTTAATCATGACATAAAAATATGGCTGATTTACTATGCGGGTATATAGATTTACAAATTAAAGTGCACATATGGTCAGTTTTGTTTGATGCGGTCAAATAATTTGGTTGTACAAGTCAGCATGAGGTATCAAAATTACTCATGCTACTGAAATTTTGTTACGTATCAATATTTTGAATAAACGGAGGACATTCTGGCACCCTAAATTTATGCGAACAAGGTTTGTTGCTATTGTATAGCAATATTGCTGTCATTTGTATTATACATTTAATCCTGACATAAAAAATATGGCTAATTTACAAATTAAAGTGCACATATGGTCAGTTTTGGTTGATGCAGTCAAATAATTTTGTTGTACAAGTCAGCATGAGGTATCAAAACTACTCATGCTACTGAAATTTTGTTACGTATCAATATTTTGAATAAAAGGAGGACATTCTGACACCCTAAATTTATGCGAACAAGGTTTGTTGCTATTGTATAGCAATATTGCTGTCATTTGTATTATACATTGAATCCTGACATAAAAAATATGGCTGATTTACTATGTGGGTATATAGATTGACAAATTAAAGTGCACATATGGTCAGTTTTGGTTGAAGCGGTCAAATAATTTTGTTGTACAAGTCAGCATGAGGTATCAAAACTACTAAAATTTTGTTATGTATCAATATTTTGAATAAAAGGAGGACATGCTGGGACTCCTAATTTGTGCAGGCAAAATTTTTTAGTGTTTTAATGATGCTTTCATTTTGTATAATAAATTCTATCCTGAAATTAAAATATTGCTGATTGTGGCTACATAGATCAAGGACGTATAACTAACAAGGACGTATAACTGACATCTAATATACGTCCTTTCATAGATATACATAATAAATTGCAAATATAATGGTTGAATATGATAGGTATTGGAATATATATTCAGTGCCCGTTATCATTGTAACCAAGATCGTTTTTTAATTGATAGATTGGCAGATCACAGCTAAATTTGTGTAACAAGCAACGTTTTATGCGTACTTTATTTTCAAATATTTGTATTTAATCCTGTTTATATAACGGAAGTATTAATTTTACTTTATTTTCGATGTTTATACTACGAAACAAAGATATTAAAAAATATTTTTTTTAAATCGATGTAGAGCGGTCCTGGTTACAAGTTAACTTAGTGTTGAGCAGACCAGTCAAAAGTTAACTTGGGAACAGGTCTGGTTTCGATCGGATTTGTCAAAGCAAAAGTTAACTTATGTTAACTTTGTGGCAGGACTGGTTTCGAAGTTAACTTCTGTTCACTTATGACAGGACTGGTTCGAAGTTTAATAACTTATATAAATAGCGGACCTGTTTCCAAGTTAACTTTTTGGCAAACATAAAAACAGTCCTAGGACAAAGTCCGCTTTTCAAGTTAACTAGATTTTGGTCCTTGGACTGGTCAGAGCAGTCCTAAATCCGGTCACAGGTTAACTTTGACCAGTCCAAATGACTGGTTATCAAGTTAACTTGCTGTACAGGTTAGGACTGCACTCATCTGTATCTACATGAGTTAATTTTTCTTGAAAATACATTTGATTTCTAGAAAGAAATTTTTTCAAACAAAAGACATACTGTAAATTCATGAAATTTGTTCACATAAACTGGTGATTTTGCCGTCACATCTTATGTTAGGCAGCAGTATGTAAGGGGTGGTAAAGGGTCATACAATTCTACCCCAGTCAATATTTTCATTGATTCACTATTGACAGCTGAAGTTCATTACGATGACACTTGAACTATTGATGTAATGTCATACAACAATAACTTTTCCATTGTGCGTCAGACATTTGATATTGTGATGTCAGAACTTTACTGGAACCTTTGTGATGTCCAGTAATAGCAGACAAATTGCTATAAGGTATATTAAAATTTATATCTGTAACAGTAATTTGAAAAAGTATATTTCATTTTGTACTGTATTTTTAGCAAATTTTTCAATGTAATGTATGTTTTATTTCCATAACCGGTTCCGATTCAGTTGCCAAAAGAAAACATTGTAATTGACACAACAATGGGATGTCTTCTCCAACAGATGATTGAAAGCATCCAAATTGCTTTTGTGAATGGAATGTGTAATCGTCAAGCTGTACAAACTTGGAATTAAATCTTCTCTTTAATATGGCTACACCCTTTAAAAAAAGGAAAACGGAAACAATGTATTTTAGGGGAATCAAGATGCCTCATGACTTCTACAGCTGTAAATTGAGTTACTTTGTTCAACCAAATTAAGGTTGTAACCCAAATTTTGATACTGACATCGGACTCGGACTTCTCTTTAACTGACTTTTAATGTGCGTATTGTTATGCGTTTACTTTTCTACATTGGCTAGAGGTATAGGGGAGGTTGAGATCTCATAAACATGTTTAACCCGCCGCATTTTTGCGCCTGTCCCAAGTCAGGAGCCTCTGGTCTTTGTTAGTCTTGTATTATTTTTACTTTTAGTTTCTTGTGTATAATTTGGAGTTTAGTATGACGTCCATTATCACTGAACTAGTATATATATTTGTTTAGGGGCCAGCTTAAGGACGCCTCCGGGTGCGGGAATTTCTCGCTGCATTGAAGACCTATTGGTGACCTTCTGTTGTTTGTTCTGTGGTCGGGTTGTTGTCTCTTTGACACATTCCCCATTTCCATTCTCAATTTTATACACTCTAAATCTAAACTACAACGGTTCAGTATTATTACAACAGTTGTCATAGTAACAAATATCACCCATAACAACATCCAATCAAAATATATATAATATAATTTTTACAAATACATATAATTATGCTAATAATTTTCATTTTCTAATAGGAATATAACTGCATGCTTTAATCTATTTAACTCTCAGTCCTGTCTTTGCTCCTTGAGAAGACTCAACAAATTTGAATATATACACTGTGGCATTTTGGGGAGGAGTGAGGTTTGGTAGTTTTGTTTGAATCTTTCATAAATCCGTTTAAGGAAAACTGAGAGGTTTAGCTATAAACCCAGGTTTCATCTACCATTTTCTACAAAGGAAAATACCTGTACCAAGTCCGTAATATTTGACAGTTTTTATCCATTCGTTTGATGTGTTTGAGCTTTTGATTTTGTCATTTGCTTAGAGACTTTCTGTTTAGAATTGTCCTCAGTGTTCCGTATATTTGTTATTTTACTTTTTCTACAACATTTGGTTTCAATCTTGTAATCTATAATTATTCATGAAATGTTACTAACAGATGATCGACTTCATTGGGATTGCAATAGCACATTCTAGCTTTTGTCAAGGTCCATATAATTTTTGAAAGTATTGCTCTGACAATATATGTCCTTTACAAATGGGAAGAAATTAAGAAATTTTGGAAAATTCTAATTTTCCTAGCGCAATAACTCTCACAAATTTCAAACAGCAAGACACTCAACTTGAAATCTCACTTAAAATATAAGCTTACAAACCAATAATAGAAACATTTGGTTTAAGCATTTCCAAACTGAACTGAAGTGACAAGGACAGACAGATGGGCGGACAGACCAAAACAATACATATAAAGTCATGGTCATTTAAGAACACTTTACACATAACAAAGGTAAAATCTCTTAGTTATTACTCAGGATAATACAATGCTAAGGTGTACATTAGCTACTAAAATTGAGAATGGTAATGGGAATGTGTCAAAGAGACAACAACCGACCACAGAACAGACAACAACAGAAGGTCACCAATAGGTCTTCAATGCAGCAGAAATTCCCGCACCCGGAGGCACAGTTCAAATGTACTCATACCTTTGGGGCTGATCCTAGACTTTGAAAGGGTGTTTTCCATAAAATAAAAATAAACAGCTGTGCCATGAGCACATGTTACGCCCGTCGCTTTTTCAAAGAATAAATTTCAATAACTTCTCAATGTCATATCACAAATTCATGAAAAACTAAAGGGAGGTTATGTTAATATATATAAACCCAACAACAAAGTTCGGGCGTTATATTTTCTTGTTTGAATTGTTTTACATTGTCATTTCTGAACCTTTTACAGCTGACTATATGGCATGGGCTTAAGTCCCAGTCCCACTAGACCACGATCGCACCACGCTCACCGCGATCTAAAATAAATTCAGATCGTGGTGAGGTCGCGGTATGAGCGGCATGAAAATATTATTTTCGTTGATTTCACGATGATACTACGTCCTCATTACGCTTCCACAACGATCCCGCTACGATTATACCACGTTCTCACCCACGCTTTCTCTGCGATTATCATGATCTTACTACGCTCATCACGTTCTCACAACGACCATACCACGAGTTATCCGATTGCAACATGATCTTACCACGCTTCTACTGCGATTATAGCCCGTTCTTACCACGATTATACTACGTTCATACCGCGATCTTACTACGTTCTCAGCAATAACGTCAACATCGTGTTCCATATAAATAATGTTCTATTCTTTATATTTCTGATTGATACTTAGATTTCTCAGAAACAACACAGTCATGCCACCAAAATCTACCAGAACTCGTGGGCGTGGTGGTAGGTGTAGGTGTAGAGGCAGAGGAGGTCTGATAGTAACGAATCCTGATCTAGCAGAGATGTCGCACCGACCAATGCAACCTGAATCTTTTTCTTTTTTTTCAAGTTTTTTGATTGTCATATAAACCAACTCATACGATTTGTGACAAATTATATACAACCTATTGCTAGTTCATCAAGCTCAAATGACGATGTTTTAGTGAAGGAAAGCAGGGATGACAGAGATGTGTCAAGCAGGCTTGAGCCGTTGGAGAAAAAGACAAGAGGTCCAAATTACATACAGACAAACAAAAGCTGGAGGGCTTTTATATATTTCATGTGAAAATGACAATTAGCATGATGGTCGTAGTAATAACGTAGTCGGGTCGTTAGAAGAGCGTGATGAGGACAGCATGGACGTGCTAGAATCGTACTATGGTCTTGAACAGCTTGTGTAAACTTAGTATAGTCGTAGTGGAAGCGTAGATGGGTCGCGGTGAGAACGTGCTGGTCGTAGTGAGGTCGTAGTAACGTCGCTGTGAGATCGTAGCGCAGTCTCTCCGAATAGAATCCCGCTTTCGCTACGCTCTCGCTACGATGTAACAGCTACCTTTGCGATCTTACCACGACCTAACTTCGCTCTCACTACGCTTCTACTACGACCTGATTTCGCCACGACCGCACCACGATTGTTTTGAACATGTTCAAAGATGACCACGCTCATCACGATCTTCAAAACCTCACCACGACCGTATTACGACCTTACTGCGATCTACACGATCGCACCACGATCGTCTAAATTTGTATTTTTCACAGATCGTAGTGCGATCGTAGCCTAGTGGGACTGCGGTATAAGCTCATTGTTGAAGGCCGTATGATCACCTATAGTTGTTAATTTCTGTGTCATGTTGGTCTCTTGAAGAGAGTTGTCTCATTAACAATTATACTACATCTTCTTTTTAAATTCACAGAAAAGATAAAAAATCTACATGAAAGTCGAAAATATAATATGGTATGTATGACAGAAAAAAGGGCTCCAGAAAGGTTCTCATCAGATCAAATGGTCACTTTTAGAAATTTCTTTAGTTAACCATGCCATTTAAGGAAATTATGCAGTTGACAGTGACACCAACAAAATTCAAACTTGAACTCTGTTTTGTGGTAATAAGCATTGTGTATACATGTTTCATAGGATTTGGTTGAGGCAAACTAAAATTAGAAAATGGAAACCAACTTTGTGACGAGTAATGTACTGACAGACATGGGTTAAACCTTCTCAACCCCAAATTGCGGTGTGGCCATAAAAGTGTTTCTTTTAGTTTTGCCCTTGTACCTTGAATCGATCAAATGTGTGCAATTCGCGGGACATTATAAATTTGTTCTTTTATTTCACACTAAAGTCTTGTATTCATTAATGATTACAACTTGTTTGGACTAGAAAGCATTGATAATTACAAAGAAAAATAAGATTGGTATGTACTGCGCTGTTTCTAGTGTTGCGGTTAATTGAATAAGACCATGTGTGGAATTTGTCTTTAAATTATTACTGTTATTAATCTTGTGATCATGCAGACATTCTCAGCTTAGTGGTTTCATTCCAAATCTCAGGACAGTCTTTTATAAAGGTTACAGAGACAGATACAGAAAATAGGGGCGTAATTCATGTAAGGTTAAAAAAAACGTTGAGAATAGCAAAACGTTTTTTTTTTTGAAGATTCAACTTAAAGAAATGAAACATTTTACATGGATACATTTTACATGTTTAATTTCTTAAAGGAGAGGAAGGAGATTTCAGATTTCAGAAGAAGGATAAGAAGAGTGCTTCAGCTGACCCCCTCCCCCTCCCCTCAATACAATTATTTTGTACAATAATTTTGATTTGATAATTTTGCCGGTAATAGCATAATTATTTTACCGGATTAGCACAATTCCAAGTTAGCAGATGTATCTATTTGTCTATCTCAGGGATCCTGAATTCCAATTGTGGGATAGCAGTACAACGAAGGAGCTATTAATGATATGTTAATAGCTATATATTAAGAGGATTGCATTATACTGCACTTCTGATATTAGCGATCACCATTTGACTATTATTATTTTTAAGTCACCACCAACTTAAAATTTGATTCAATTGCCTGTCCGTCTATCCGTCCGTCCATCACACTTCAGTTTCAGTTTAGAAATGTTTTGGCCAAATGATTCTATTATTGGTTTTAAGCTTAATATTATGTTACAGGTCAATTTCGTGATTTATGCTGGTGGAATAACATCTCAGACGGGTGTGTGCCCTAAGAAATTCAAAATTTTCTTACAATTGTTAAGGGCCATATCTATCATGCCTTACCATAAGCCAGGTTGGCCCGGCTATTGCAATCCCATGAAGTTCATCATCTGTTTAATTTCAAAATGGATTATCAGATGATGAACTCGAAACAAAGTCCGACCAAACGCAATTATCTTTTCAAGTATCTACTTGTATGAAACATTTAAAATCAACATACCCCCCTTTTTCCAAACCCCAACCCCAATGTTACATTATATATTACATTTGTTGAACCTTATGAAAAGAACAGACAAGACTGTGAGTGAAGCAAAGAATAAAGTCATATTCAATTTGAAACTAAACACCCTCTATTTATGTAATTTTTACATAAATTTCTATTTATGCAGTTTTGAGTGGATGTTGCTATGGATAATATGTGTTTCCATGGTAACAATTGAAGTCAACAACACTTAACGATATAGTAATTTAAAGTTTGCGTTAGCTTTTATTTATTTTCTTATCGGTTATGAAACAATTTAGTACATTTAAGCTCTTAAACTGCAATATTCTGCAAATAAAACTCCGTTTCCGAGGAAAAATCGGTTGCTGTGGTGATAAAACTAAAGAAAATCCCACGCATTTTTCTATTTAATTTGGTAAAGTAGGATCCAAACTTCATAACTACAGTGCTAACTATTCTGTACACATTTGCACTTTTCTGAAAAACACCAGAGAAAATTTGATAATTTCGCAAAATCCCAATTTCAGAAAAGTTGAAAATATGCATTTTTAGCAAAATTTTCAAAAAATTACAAATTTGGTTGACATTCAATCTTCACTAAAATGAAGCTTAAACCAAGTTGTATCAATGTTACATATGAACATTAATGAAAATGCACGATTCTATTTATAATCAGACTCTGAATTGTGGTGATTTAGCTGATTTTTGAAAGATTTTACTACGCTTAACAACCAAAAATTGTGTTCGTTACCATGGCAACCACTCATATTTTCCCACTCAAAATTATTTTTGAGCAGTATTCATTTACTGCTTCTACTAGGCCCATTTTAGATAAAATCTGAAACCTTCATATATCATACTCTGCCTGGTTCTTACAAAGAGCTGTACTTAAATAGCTATCACGTTGCGATGATATTCCTTATATATAATGCAAATAGTAAGATAGTTTGAAGTATTCATGTTGTTATAGATTTTCCATGCCTGTATATATGTAAATTTGTAACACAAATATGCCAACGGTCAGCTAATTCGAGATGGCGTCGTTCAAACGTTCGATGGGATGACTTCTATCTACTCATTCAGAACCCTTGGTTAAATAGCTTTTTAAGCTGCATCACTTTATGAAAGAAATCCTGAGAGAAGAAACATGTAAGCCCTGAAATATATTATCAACTGGGAGATACGTACTCTATATGCTGGCGCTGCTGGAATGCTATGTTGTGTTTTGTGTACTGTTGTTTATCTTTTACTTTTGATTTCGTTTTTGCCATTGCATCGTTCTTTTGTTTTTCGATTTATGAGTCTGCATATCCCTTTGGCATCTGTTGCCTCCTTCTTGCTATTTCACAACTGGGAAGCTGAAATTATCCCCTTTGTTGTAAAGTTTTGTTTATAACCGTCAATTCATGATATAAGTAAAGCCATGATGCATATTCAATTGTATCTGTGACATGTTTTTTTTAATGTCCATGGGATAGGTGCGTTTAACATATAGACACTAAACTTTGGATTATTTAGAGAGAGAGGACATCATCTTTATATCGTAAAGTAAAGTTAAAGGATAAAAGTACAGTCGGAAGGAAGAAAGAGTACAATTGGATCCTATAGGAATGCCGATTGTTTGTTGAAAAAACGGGTCCTGCAGTCATAACAAGTATATTTTGTATGTTGTCAATACAATAAAATAAACCGCATGGAGATGGCAGTTTCAAAGAATCAGAATCAGAATGTTTTTACAAGAAATAGTATGACTCATCATTTTCTTAAACACGATATCTGCATCTTGTTTTGCCATTTTGTTTTTGTTTTTTTTCAATGAAACAACATTATTTTTTATATGTCTTTACCTTTTACGCGGGAATACCAGTGTAAAGGCTAATGAAAAAATATTTCATACAATTGCAAGAGGAAACATCTTAGATTGTATGTATTCTAACAGATCTTTAGAATTTTAAATTTCAAATAAAATCATCATAGATATAGGATTAAAATTGTATACGGAAGACGTGTTGCGGCTTCAAAAGATTCATCAATGAAGCAATGAGAACAAGAACATATCACAGTTAATCGACATTGAATGTTGATACAATTTATGTTAATAGTTTTGAAATAGGTTTGATAAAGCACTTGGCAGTCCTAGCAATAAAACCGTTGTTTCTAAAGGTTGTATTGTCTTCCGACCGACACGTTCTGTGGGCAAATACTTACTTTGCGTACGTTCGTCCGTACATCTGTCCGTCCGAACTGGCAAATGCTCTTACACTTAAAGTAATTGACAGTTTTTGTTTTTTATTATGTTTTATATCAGTTTTCTTCCCATCAATATCATTATTTTAGCCTTAAGCCATTCGAAGATTGAAATGTTTATATCCAATGTTTCAGATACCGGAAGCAAAAACACAACATGTTTTGTTTCGTAACATGATTCCAAAGAAGAATTTACTGGTTTACTCAACGATTTTTATATTTTATATTGTTAAATCAATCAGCTTACGTTAAATCTTAGCCAATTGAACATGTTTTTTACGCTGACAATATTTTATCATAATATTCAAATCTGGTATATGTAGTTTTTTACTTGAGGTTATATGTAATGATAGAAACAATTTCCCATTTTTTTTTTTTTTTTTTTCTTGAAGGTGTATTGACATAATAGATAATGATATTCTGAGTTGAAAATTTTTTCATTACATATTTAAACTTATTTTTTAAATTTCTCCTTTTAGTTTAAAAATACTGAGATTGAAATAAAATATCTATCACAAAGCAATTATTGGAAGTTGAGTTCTAGTGATATTCATTTGCATTTACAAAAGTTTGAAAATAAAAAATAAAAACCAGATTTTTAATTCAAATTATTATATGTTTCTGTTGTGCCATGCATGCATAATAGAAGCTAACTAGATCAATTATCAATGTCTTAGACGATTTCCACATTTATCTTTGTGAAATCATTTAAGGAACCACTTGCAATTAACATTTTAAATAGCTATCACGTTGCGATGATATTCCTTATATATCATGCAAATAGTAAAATAGTTTGAAGTATTCATGTTATTATGGATTTTTCCATGCCTGTATATATGTAAATTTGTAACACAAATATGCCAACGGTCAGCTAATTCGAGATGGCGTCGTTCAAACGTTCGATGGGATGACTTCTATTCTACTCATTCAGAACCCTTGGTTAAATAGCTTCTTTTAAGCTGCATCTCTTTATGAAAGAAATCCTGAGAGAAGAATCATGTAAGCCCTGGAATATCTTATCAACTGGGAGATACATACTCCATATGCTGGCGCTGCTGGAATGCTATGTTGTGTTTTGTGTACTGTTGTTTATCTTTTAC
This sequence comes from Mytilus coruscus, assembly GCA_017311375.1. NCBI lineage: Eukaryota > Metazoa > Mollusca > Bivalvia > Mytilida > Mytilidae > Mytilus > Mytilus coruscus. The sequence goes on along the minus strand of CM029597.1, from coordinate 74,085,713 downwards.
TTTTGTTTTCGTTTTTTGCCATTGCATCGTTTTTTTTTTTTTTCGATTTAGGAGTTTGCATCTCCCTTTGGCATCTGTTGCCTCCTTCTTGCTATTTCACAACTGGGAAGCTGAAATTATCCTTTTTGTTGTAAAGTTTTGTTTATAACCGTCAATTCATGATATAAGTAAAGCCATGATACATATTCAATTGTATCTGTGACATGTTTTTTTTTTATGTCCATGGGATAGGTGCGTTTAACATATAGACACCAAACTTTGGATAATTTAGAGAGAGAGGACATCATCTTGATATCGTAAAGTAAAGTTAAAGGATAAAAGTACAGCCGGAAGGAAGAAAGAGTACAATTGGATCCTATAGGAATTGTTGAAAAAACGGGTCCTGCAGTCATAACAAGTATATTTTGTATGTTGTCAATACAATAAAATAACCCGCATGGAGATGGCAGTTTCAAAGAATCAGAATCAGAATGTTTTTTTTACAAGAAATAGTATGACTCATCATTTTCTTAAACACGATATCTGCATCTTGTTTTGCCATTTTTTTTTTTTTTTTTTTTCAGTGAAACAACATAATTTTTTTATATGTCTTTACCTTTTTACGCGGGAATATCAGTGTAAAGGCTAATGAAAACAAATATTTCATACAATTGCAAGAGGAAACATCTTAGATTGTATGTATTCAAACAGATCTTTAGAATTTTAAATTTCAAATAAAATCATCATAGATATAGGATTAAAATTGTATACGGAAGACGCGTGTTGCGGCTTCAAAAGATTCGCCAGTGAAGCATTGAGAACAAGAAAATATCACAGTTAATCGACATTTTTTGTACATAAATAAGGCCGTTAGTTTTCTCGTTTGAATTGTTTTACATTGTCATTTCGGGGCCTTTTATAGCTGACTATGCGGTATGGGCTTTGCTCATTGTTGAAGGCCGTACGGTGACCTATATTTGTTAATTTCTGTGTCATTTTGGTCTCTTGTGGACAGTTGTCTCATTGGCAATCATACCACATCTTCTTTTTTATATTGAATGTTGATACAATATATGTTAATAGTTTTGAAATAGGTTTGATAAAGCACTTGGCAGTCCTAGCAATAAAACCGTTGTTTCTAAAAAGTTGTATTGTCTTCCGACCGACACGTTCTGTGGGCAAACACATACCTTGCGTACGTTCGTCCGTACATCTGTCCGTCGGAACTGGTAAATGTTCTTACAGTTAAGTAATTGACAGTTTTTTTTAGTTTTTTCATTAAGTTTTATATCAGCAATTTCTCGAACAAGTTTGAAAATCAGTTCCAATGAGTTATTTTTAAAGAAGTTATGCCCTTGGAAATACAAATGATAAAGAAAATTGCATTGCATGTCTGTCAATGAGTAATGTCCATATACATTTAAATTCTTTAGAAAAGTAATTTTAAGCGATATGAAGAGTACAGTTCTTGTCAGAAATGTTTGAAATTTATACCAAAGGTTTACATCAGCAAAAGTCTTGGTCAAAGTATAAATTCAGCGCTGATTAATTTTTTGTGTAGGTGTTGTGTGCCATACAAATACCATTTCTATGAAAAATTCCATCGTAAGCACTTTCAAGTGTACAATTCTCGTCAGCTATTTAAGAAACTTATAAATAATGTTTATATAAGCAATGTTTTGACTGAGTTCGAAAATCAACACTGATCAACTATATTTACAGGTTATATCCCTCAGAAGAATAAGGTTTCAACTCCCTCTGGTACATTTGACCTCAGACTGGTTTGGCTATTATTTTACATGTTAAAGGTCCTTTTGTTCATATAACGCTTAAACTTTTTGGTTCTTATAGATCCTTAGATTTCTAATGTTCAACTTTGTGCGTTTCTGATAAAGGTTCATCAAGAAAAGCGTTTCTATGAAGTGTTGTTTTTGAAAGAATATTATCGGTATGGATATGTATATATGACATGTTTCTAAAAAAACAAATTACAATCAAGATCTACATATTCATGAAAGTGCACGCTTATTGTTCCTTATTCGCTTTTGCAAGCTTAGAAGTTTCTTAATTTGCATACAAATTTTGTCATGAGAATAAATATAAAAACAATTAGTTGTAAAGATGTATCTAGTGTGCGTGCCATTGCTAAAACCGCTTATATAACAGCAGTGATATAATCATTATAAAATATTTTTGAATCGTATCATGTTGTATGGGTTTACATTTACAAAAAAAAAAAGAACCTGAACACGTATCAGACATTCTTTCTTTTTTTTTTTTGGGGGGGGGATGGGATCTGTTTCCATAACCTGTATGAATTTTAAGTTCTGACATGGTTTATACACGTTATCACTTAAACCATTTAAAGAGAGGCGAAAGATACCAGAGGGACATTCAAACTCATAAATCGAAAATAAACTGACAACGCAATGGCTAAAATAGAAAAATATCAACAGACAAACAAAAGTACATAAACACAGCATAGAAAACTAAAGACTGAGCAACACGAACCCCACATAAAACGGGGGATCCCAGGTGCTCTGGAAGGGTAAGCAGATCCTGCTCCAGATGTGGCACCAGTCGTATTGCTCATATTAGTACAAACCCGGTAATGAGTCTAATTCGGTTGGTCAAATTCGTGAAAAGGGGACGGGATTGTAGTTACGACATTAGGAACATATCCGCTTTCATCTGTGAAACGGATATTTCATAACGGTCAACTAACTCGTGATGGCGTCCCTAAAATTTACGAAGGGATGATTTCAACTTCACCATTTGGAACTCTTTGTTTAATAGCTTCCTTGTAAGCAGCATCCCTCTATCAAGGAAATCATGATAGGAAATACAAGCCCGAGAATATCGTATCAATTAAAAGCTATATACTCCGCATGCAGGCGCTGCTGGAATGTTGTGACATATAAATGGAAAGTTCACAATTGGAAAAGCTAAAATCATCTCTTTTGTCGTAAAGTGTTGTTTTTAACCGACCCTCATTGTCAATTTCTAGACGTAAGTCAAGAAGATATGAGGCAGACTTACCTGTTACTGTTGTATACTTTATTTCAAGTTCGATGGGATAGATGCGTTGAACATAGTCACCAAATGTTTAATTAATTAGTGAGAGAACATCATCTATATAGTGGAAAGTAAAGTTAAAAGATACTGCTAACTTCTTTTCTTTCTTCCTAAGAAGTTACTGTATGAAGTCAGCTTCATGTGAATAAAGGAACAAGTCGGTAAGAAGAGGGGCATAGTTGGTTCCCATGGGAATGCCGATTGTTTGTTGAAAAACACGTCCTCCAAACGTAACAAATATGTTGTCAATCAAGAAATCAAGCATCTTGATAATGTCAGTTTCAGAGAATGTTTTGTTTGAATCAGAGTGATTTTTGACAAAGTAGGATTTATCCATCCCTAAGACAAAGCAAGACCAACTCTTTCAATCTGTCTTTTTGTTTGGAATGGGGAATACCAGTGTAAAGTGTGAAAAAGTCAAATGTTTAAATACTATTGCAAGATGAAGAGTCATAAAATGTATGTACTCTAAAAGATCTTTGCAATTCTTTAATATCCACATCTGATTCACGCCACCACTAGAATAGGTAGTTTCACAATAACTTTGAAGCCCGGCTTTGATTGCTGATAAAATTGATGTTAATAATTTAGAAAGGGGTTTCGTGGAACACCCGGAAGACCCAGCAATATACCGTTGTTTGTAAGGACACTTATGCAGTTTATGTATCCAATACAGTGATGGAAGATCAAGTTCTTCATCTTCGGTTGAAATTTCGAAGGAACATAGAACTATGATTATCCAGGATTTCCTCTTTAGTTAATGTCATGGGGGTAAATGTTGAGTAACCAAGTTAATTGTCAATACCTAATTCATTTATCAAACATTTCAAGTATTCAGGAATTATCAACTTAAAATCATACACTTTTATCTCTAAGTTTAGTGGATAATATATTTATATGCATACTCAATTAATTTACAACGAACAATACATACTTGGAGTGCTCTATGAAGTCTATTCCGCTTTTTTGTTACTTACCTTTAAACTGGGTTAGTTTTAAATCTGAAAAGGGTTAGAGACCTATATCCAACTTGTGCAATTCTTTCGAACTAAAATTCGAGGAATAATGTCCATGAGTAAGCAAAATATAGGGTTTGTGTGGCAAAAGTAGATCCAGAGCAATTCAGTATTTATCTTGGATTTCTTTGAGCAGACAAATCAATTTACAACCTAAAATGACAACCAATTATCACATGGATTTCCCTACTAATCCTTACTATGCTGCTCGTTATATATTCGTCAAGTATAAATTATAATATAGCAAAACAGCATAAATTCAACATAAACATTTCATTTTAACAATGTGTGACCCATACAGTTTAAGTACATAAAGAACATCTTCCTGAAATTATATGTGGGAAACCAATCCGAAGAAACTTAGATGAAGATTATATTCTATTTTGAATACTTTTGATTTGCAAATATTACAGCATCTATAGTAAGGGCTAAAAAATGTCACACATTTTTTTTTAATTAAAGTTAAGCCGCTTAAGACCTGATTTCAATAAGTCCAGGTACATTTTTATAATTTTTTTCTGGATGATAGATATATCTAATTAATTCCATTAAGCAAAACACGTAGAAAAAATATATAGTTAATTAACAAATTGCTTGTCTCTACCATCGAAAATAGTCATTTTATGATTTTTAAGCTTCTTATGAAGGAAAAGGCAGATTTCATCTTTTCCAAACGGGCGTCAACATTTTGATCTTAGTTCTAAAATATTTTAAAACAAATAAAAACGGGTATATTATTTCGCTTCATATATAATTACTAGTTTAGACAAAAATTGATTTGATCGACGCATATAAGTTTTGAAATAGAAACAGAACAAACAAAGATATGACATAAGTATATTCATGACAAATGATAAATAAACTTAAGCACTTAACATCGAAGAAGACATTCACCTAATATTGATTCAATAACAATTATATGAAGAACAGCAATTAACAGTTCTTTGTTTGATCTGATGTGTGAAAGTCTACCTGCCTTGAATGTTGTCTGAATGTAATTATAATTTTCAAGAGTTGTCGTTCTTTGCATGTTGCTATTGTAATTCACGAATACCAAGATTAACTGCATTTTATATAGATGTTGTATGCATAACCTGACTCAATTATGTAGAGTTTTCTTTTCTATACAATAAACGAATATACCATTTTACAACTATTACCATATAAACCATACTTCGTTAATAAACCTGATTTGTAAGACACAAGATAGGATGGAGAAGCTCACAGGGTTTTCCATATTTAGACCCCACTGTTACCACTTACCACATTTTTGTTAATTGTAGAAGTTGTCCGGCATAGATCAATGATCCATAATCACTTGCAGACTCACTTGACTGCCACATGAAAACCTAATTCAGCCACCCATTGATGTGATTTTATTCCCACCTGCATAACATTTAACTATTGAAGCTTCATCAAAACGTTGATTGATTGTACTGTTCTAAGAAGGGGATCTCCCTTGTAGATATAATTGTTTAAGAAAATCCGATTGCCAGTTTGTGATAAATGTGTCTTATCTGTTCTTTAAAACAGAATGCCCTAATGTTCTGATGTAAAATACCGTTTCCAACATTTACAATTACACAGAATTATATGACTCAATATTTTAGGTGCAAACTACCAGTATCTGCGCTGTAGCATTGATAGCTATACCAACACAATTTTGTTTTTCAAAAGCCGTGTAGCATAGGATTGAACACCTAATTATAATCATACCCTTCCTGTTAGTTCTTATTTAGTCAAATCATTAGCTCCACAGCGAATAACAATGAGATAAGAAAAGTATGAAAGTTTTCTTATAGCATCGATGGTAGAGCCAAATCCTTAATTTTGGAACCCGCTTGACCAACCCAGTAAGTTATGACTCCTTCAGACTTCAGTCCAATATCGGTCCTACAATATGTGTTGCTTCGAGTGAACTAGAAAACTTTCAACAATCCACAAATTCTTTGAGCCTGTAAAAAAAAGTTGCTTGCTAGAGATTTTGTAACTTTAAAACTATCAACCTAATATAGCGAGAGTAAGCATGCAATTTCCATCTTTCAAATTTCTATCTCTTTTGATACCACATGCTTAAGCTCAGTGGTACCCCCAGTTCTAAAACAATGTGACCTACAAGGACTTTTACTCATATGAAAGACATTCAAAGCTTTTTCCAGTATACTATTGATTTGTCATCTAGTTAAAGGCATACCGTTACAATGTATAAAAAAGATCTGTTTCTTTACAGCTAGGTCGTAGTCTTTTGTGAGTTTTAATTGACAGTAATTATTTCTGTATCCTGGTATCAATAATGTAACTGATTGCACCTTTTGGTCAATGTTTGACCACCCTACTCTCATCTCTAGGACTGTATCCTCAAGTTTAAAGTTACAATCATTAAAAGACTAATTCTTTGTTGTAGTGATTTCACCAACTCTAAGCAGACCAACGAAGGTAACAGAAAATGCTGTTGAAAATAATGTAGCTTCAGTTTTATTCTAATAAACTTTATCCAAACGCCTATCATATCTGACCTATTTGCAGTGAAATTGGTGCTCTAATATCAATGCATTTTGCTCCTTTGAATCCTTATCGACCCTCTACTGCCTTGCCAATTAAACAGAATTTTATGGTTACACGTGCTCCATCATCGGCCATTCTCTCTCCATTCACTACCTAAGGCAACGTCCTGGAAGATAAACATCAATTTGTGTCTTGACTTCCTGCTCTTTCATTGACATTTTCCTCTTCTTCCCTTGCCCACTTGGCGGTGATCTCTGAACGTTCCTTTTTGTTTGTCATTTTTGTTTTTGTTTATCCGTATAGTATTGTATGTTCTTGTGAACAAGAGTTGTGTCCCTTATACTGTATACATGTAGTATTGCAGTCTGTATTATAGCCAGATATTTTCAAAATAATGATTCCAAATCATATTCACCTATCCACGTAAAAAGAACTATTGATGATAGATTAATTGCAAATAAGACATATTTATTCTCCCATGAAAGCTATTATTTTGAAATAGCCATTAGATAATATCATGCAAAATATTTCAGTTTTAATATTGAAAAGAAACAAGAAGAAATGTAGTCGACAGGTGTTGCATTGATGTACAGCCTACAGCTCTGACATTTCGACATGATAATACACAATTTATTAATCGTTTTATTAAAACAAATATCAATTTAGTAGCCTTACTAGTAATACTGATTCAAATGAACCACAGAGCAATAGAAGCATTTCAAGTCAAATACTTTTTGAACGGATATTAAAACAATAAATTGGACCATTAGTTTGAATTATCGTTCAAGGCCTTTAAAGCTTGCTGTTTGGTATGGATTTTGCTCATTGTTGAAGGCCGTAATGTGATCTTTAGATGTTAAGTTTTACGTGATTTGTTCTCTGGTTTAGAGTTGTCTCACTGGCAAGCTAGCCGCTTCTTCTGATTTTTATATAACATAGAACAGAGCATGTTTTAATTGTAACAAAATCCTGTGTAATGTTTAAATAACATTTGAAATTCTGTTTATTAATCTCTACAATTTTAATATATACTTTTTTTTTATATACAAAAAGTTATTTTATCAACAATAACGCATTTTTTTCAAAGTAAACATACATAAAATATGCAAACGATTCTTAAATTAACAATAGTTATTTCCTTTTTACGGTGTGTGACCAATCTTGATGCATCGCTTACCATACAAATCACACATTATTTTGAGAAATCTGTTGTATACATACGATTCTAGGTACCATTGACATGACTGTCTATGTTGTCAGAACAATACATTTCAAATATATATTTGATTATGCTCCTTTATGGGCATTATTGCATTATTTGCACAGTATCTAAGAAATAATCACCGATTACTTTTCGTTTTTAACAAGATTTGTTTTCTTTATAATGGCGTAAACATGCAAATGCACGAAGTATTGAAATGGTTAGAACAATTTTTGTCATCATCGGGGTATAATAAACATTTAAGCATATCTGATATTTTCCTATTCATATTTTGCATTCACCTTGTTTATGCCAGTAAGTTACACTAGTAAATCAGTTTAAGTCAAAAATGATTATTTTGATATTAACAGCATTTGAGAAGTCTGAACAATAAATTTCAGTCAATTTTCAGACTAATCGTCTGCAGTAAATTTAGTACAGTACAAACAATTCGCTTGCAATCAACTCAGCACTGTTTAGTAACTTTTCAGACAATTTTGTATGTTTTCAATGTGAACAGGTAAAAACCACTGAATTTTCTAGGTAATTCTGAATTTATCATAGAGAATAAATCCGAAATTTAATTGAAAGACTGAACATGACTTAATAACTCATTTGTCAACGTTTAAGAACGTTTGAGATCGACATGACCGTTTCAGAAGTAGTATTAATATATTCAACCTGGAATGAAATTTTAATTATTCTCCAAAAATTATGTAACTCTGGTTTTCTCATTCCTCGTATATTAACCCGATATAATTGTCATTCTAGACTAAACATTCGCTAGGAAAGTTATGTTTTTCATTTGTTTTCCTGCTCGTTTGAAGACAGAATGTCAAGTTTTTTGTTGTTGTTTAAATTATTTTTTTTATATTGTGCATACCTTTTGATCAAAGTATTGGTTATTACATCAGAACTGTCGGAGTACTTTTTCTGGATTTGTTTTATCAAACATGTGTCAACGAATAACATTAGAACTGCTGTTTACATCAACACCTAGCATTTATTTCAATTCATGATAATAATTTAATTAGTTATTTGTTCAAAATAATATCGAGAAACATTATGTGTGTCCTATTTGCAGAATCATGATAACTTGTGTTTCGACTAAATAATTAAAAATATATATATTTATAAAACCGCTAAAGAGTATATGGTGCATTTTCTGCATGCATCTGCATGTGATTTGTTTTACATCATATTTGAATTAAACAACATGCATGTATAGCCTGTAACCGTGAATATCGGTGGTAGGACATGCAGACATCGTCACCTACTTGGTTCAACTTGGTTTTCGTGCAGATTGACATGCAAAATGACAGTCATCAATCAATTAATGAAGATTTGTTTATGTTAATTGAAAGCAAAGCGATTGGGTTATAATCGAATCAAGTGAATTGCTAAAAGCCTGTTCTTCCTTATTCACGCTTCATTTAAAATGTTAGGTCCATACCTTTTTGTCAAAACGTAAACCCGCGAGAAGGATGGTAAAACATAATAAGGTATGTATTAACATATATTATAAAGTATAAGAATTCCACTAATAATGTTTTTTAATTAATCATCTTAATTCATATCTTTTGGTGTTTATGTAAATATATGATATGAAGGAATTTAAGCAGAAATTATTATGTAATCTATTATAATTTCCGATTTAAAGTTTTTTTATGACAAAACGTGTTGTTTCAGAACAGTTTTCCATGTATTTGACAAGGAGATATATGTAGAATCTTTCCATTTCATAAAATAAACTAATAAGGTACTGTTTTTTTGTTAATAAAAAGATAAACCTGTTTACTTTTTATTTATTGAATAAATTTTGCAAATTTTCATTGACATAACATGATCGAGTTACATGTAGATTTATTAATAATTGTATCGTACATGGTGTTTTTATGAACTTTCCCTCTTGAATTTGCCTTGGAGTTCATACCTTTTGTCATACTTTTTTATTAAATGAAAATATACATGTGCTATGGTTATTTTAGGGGGTACAGAACTCCTAAGGGAGTTATTTCTATGAAAATAAGCTGAACGTTTTAATCATATACTATTGGTAAAGAGAAATCAAACTTCGCAATTATGAAAGTTAGTGTTTGTCTAACTGATATATATCCAATGAAATTATTTCTGTAAATTGTGTGGTTCAAATTTCTTGATTTTTTTTGTATTTTCATCAACAGTTTAAAGTTACCTGGTTACTATTTTATCAATTGCTTTTTTTTTTTTAAATTTAAACCAGCCAAATCTACTTTAGTCAAAGTGTTTTGTACCCCTTAAATGAACATTATAATAATAATATGAGATTATATGTAGATGCTTAAAACTTAAACTCAATGTTGATACATCTATGCCAGTTTTGACCAACACAACATGTTCATTATAAATATTACTTACTATTTAGATTAATATTTGATCTTGAAAATGATAACAGCTATTATGCCATAGTACAATTTAGCATGTTTAAACCATAAAAGTATCCACTGAAATATAATGTAGTCATATGAACAACGCGATGGGTGCAACATGTGAGGAAGAATCTGCTTACCCGTCAGGTACACTTTAAATCAACCACGGTTTTGGTAGGGTTTGTATTGATCAGTCTTTTGTTTTTCTATGCTGTGTTTTTAGAATTTTGTTTGTTTATTGAACGTTTTTCGTTTTTCCTATGGCGTAGATAGATTGTTTTCGACTTGAGTTTAGATATGCTTTCGGCGTATACGGCCTTAGGTTATGTACAAGTTCTGAATGCACTTCATTGGTCAATCGTAAATCAGAACAGTTGAATACATTACTACCCTTTTAACCTTTACTAGTGTGTAGATATATATGCCTGTACATATTTACTTATTTCATTAATATCACATAAGTTGCATTTTCAACAAGCCAATCTAGATAGTCATTGACATAATTACCTAATGTTTTCGGTAGAAGTAGTTATAAACCCTATTTTGTAAAGTGTAAACGAAAACATGAACTTGACGATAGACCATATTTTTCCTCGGACAAACAGTTTTGTCGTACATTCTATGTTACTGTAGGGTTAACTCATTTAACTCGCCAAAAGGTTCACATTGTAGCTCGCGGTTGATCTTTTACGATATCTATACGTAGAAAACTCTATAATCTGTTTATCGTTCTATTACTGGTCTTTTCCCCTCCCATAGACATATTATGCTTAACGAAAGCAAACGTGATAAGGTCTCCTCGCACATTGCGACGTGAATTACGGAGCGACTGAGCAAACTTATATAGGCGAAGGGAAGGACGATAAATTAACTTATCCCCTGGCACTTATCTTTTTAGTTTAACATTAGGCAGATAATTACTATGAAACATTGCTGTCGATTGAAATCGCCTGCTTGTTAACTTTTGTTGTCTGTTGATCACGTCATCGGTTTTTCGTCATGTATTGTCGTCAGCCGCTGTCGCCGTTTTACACAGATATTCTCCTCTGGTATAGCTGTATACATTTCTCAGTATAATTTTACCTTAAGGTGTCAGTGATATCTTTAAATTTGAAAAGTGTTAATACAATTCGTGGCAGATATCTAGAGAATAAAGTATCCTTCATAGTGAGTTTATATAAACATCAAGATTGTTAAATGTTTTATTGGTGGCTATTTTCTATTAGACAGTCCCTGTTTTTGTCATATCCATACTGATCATAGACAGTAAAATTCTTTTTATGTTTACCTAAGTTATTATTATCCACTTTTTTCAATTTAATTTTATAACAAATTGAGGCGAAAGCACCTAATCTTTATTTTTTTATGAAGGTCAATAATGTCTGGTTAGGTATCACTCAAGGGGATTGAAAATCTATACCGAAACAACTATTGGGGACATAGTGGATATTTTCATGCCGCTTTTTGCTATATACTATAGCAAATTTATTCAAATTGTTGTCCAAAATGTAAACAAATTTAGATTTCACGATATTAACTATTAGAAATGCAATCTATGGAAGAAACTAATAACATACATATGCACATTATGACAAAATCAGAAGCTTTAGTAGTTCAATAGCAAGAAAGGGGTATTATAAACATCAAAGAATGTTCCTTCTAACTGTATAAGTACCTAATAACATTTTATAACCGAAGAATTTAAGATTTTCAGACAACTCATTCCACATATCTATTGGTGAATTTTAAACCAGTTTCTTAGTTGGGGAAATCTTTTTGCATGTCATTACATTCTAGTTTCATTGTCAATGGAAGCCATATAAAACACTATTACATTGGTGATACCCGAGGGTGTCACTAGCCCAGTAGCCAGTACTTCGGTATTGGCATGAAAATACCGATTTTGTGTTATCAAAATTTGCTGTTACAAAATGTTGGAAATCATTTAATACTAAGGAATGTATCTCTCTCTTGCAAAGCTCTGATTTCTTGCCCTGCTTTGGCTATACTTTTTGCTTTTTGGTTTATAGCTCTTCATCTTTTTAATATGCTTTGAAATTTTCAAATATTTTGGCTTCGAGCATCACTGAAGAGACATTGATTGTCGAAATGCGCATCTGGTGCAGACAAATTGGTACCGTTTATGTTATTACACATACACTTGGTGCGGTCTTTACTTTTTATTCTACTTACTTAACATTTCATATCGAAAATAGGAATGTCTGTAGCAGCCACAGTATGGACCGCTTCATGTTTTTTTTTGTGGCAAGTATATATTCGTATGTCGTCGTGTTTTTCCAGGACGAAAAGATTGTTCTTTTAATAATAGTTTATCTAAATCAAGATAAGTAACACTTAGAGGAAACTCTCATTTTTTACTGAACGAGTTGATCGTTACAAAAATCTATTCTGTGTCAGTTTCCATGATTTTTCTCTGTTAGTTTTTTCTCTTTCTTAAATTACTTGTTTCTTTGAATTTCGTCACACTTTGTTTTCCTTCGAATGTTTAGAGCTGTACTGTAATCGCATTTGAGGAAAACAAAAAATCTGTTATCTTGATATTGTGTTAAACTGTCCATCTAAATGTATAATGCGTTACTGAGAAATTCTGTAGGCTGTTAATTCCTCAAAAACATTATATTTAAACATATCATCCTTACTATGTGTACATACTCGGTTACCCCCAGCACGTGGTTATTCAAGCGTTTTTCCTTGGAATTCGTGGTGATTAGACGCTGAATTGACAAGACTGGAATATCTTTTTTTAAACAATTATTATTGTTGTTACAAATTGATGTTTTCAAATATTTGTATAATGACAGTTTTAATTACAGTTAAACCTGGTCATTACTTTGGTATTGCTGTCTCAAAGTGTGTGCAAGGCACAGATAATACCGGTACGGAATCTAGTTGACCAGCCGCAAGCTATCGTTCTTATTGATGAAGGTGGGGCTGAAGGTAAAAACTATTTCCAATCAATCCTTAATAAGGTAGACTGAATATTTTTGCTATTGTAAATTGATATTATTATAGTGGTTTAGTCCTAATTACGTCTTTTGTTTATTGGACACGGGTTAGTGATTAACCTCATTATATAGATTTTGCCTCTTTTTTTTTTTACTCGATATTAATACCAACTTAAACTTATGCATAAGATACCGACTGCATGGACTGCTAAGACGCATCTAAGAACACATGCAACTACATAGATATCAGATACTACTTGTTCATATCTCAAATCTGTTTGACTATATATTTTTAAACCTGAAATTAAAAGTAGTCATGTCTGCTTTCAAGGGACATTTTAACAATTTGACTAGACATGTCCAAAGTTTACTTAGCTACTGTAGTAGCTTATAACATATCTCATATTCCATTAAAAATAACAACATATATTTTCCGATATTTCTAAAGACTTTTTTGTATTCAAAACGATGTGGTTATACCTTTCTTGTCACAAGCTATAACGAATTTTCAGAGCAAATATATATAAAAATAAGGACATGTATGATTGCCAATGAGACAACTATCCACCAGCGTTCAAATGAAGTGGATGTAAGTAATTATTGTTAGCCATACGGAATTCAACAATGAGAAAAACCCATACCGTATTGTCGGCTATAAAAAGGCCCCGACATGAAAAATTTAATCTTTTCAATTTAGAAAACTAAAATTTATAGCAAAAACAAATACGACAGACACAAACCAACGACAACCAGTGAACTAACCTGACTTTGGACAAACACATAAAGAATGTTGCGGGGTTAAACATGTTTGTGAGTGTTCAAACCTCCCATAACCTTGGACAGTGGTGCTACAGCACAACAGTATATCTTAGAATATACTATAATTGATAGTGGACATAAAACAATGTGCGCCATTATGACCCTATGTATCCATAATTTGATCACTTGTAGCATGATTATTACCTTGGATATTAAACAAAGTACAAGGCAAGCCAACTATAAATAGAAGTTAAGGATTATCGCAATTTGGTGATAACATTACTTACTTACAGGTAAAGTGTATCATGGACATTGTAAATGCGTAGGATATGTCTCAAGTAAAATATAATCGTTCGACAGATTGTGCATTTATTTATTGGTGCTATTATTATCAACTTCTTATTTGTAACTATTATTAAGGTTGCTTGGGTGTCTTCCTCCATCTTGGATTTTGAAATAGCAGATGACAATAGGTCTAGATCTTTAATGAGATGTGCAAATTTCTAGAGTAATTTCTGTAATTCATGTGTTAGACTTTTCATGTTAATATAGAAAATTATGTGTTTTATCATATTTACGGTTGTATTTTACAAAAAAAAACAGAATATTTTTGTTTGATTCATTTTTTTTTTTCATCTTTGCTATATAATGGGAGATAACTCAGATAAAGTAACTTTTATAATAGAATGTGTTGTGAATTTATCTATTTTATCATGTAGCAAGAAAACGAGTCCGGTGACCCCATTTTTTTTTTTCTTTTTCTTATCTGAAAGCATATTGTTAGAGCTATCTTCTCATATATTATCTTAAAATTCTATGGTGTAGTTTTCTTTTTATCACTCAAAATAGGGTTTTCAATTCATAATTTATACAAAATCTGACTATTTTGCACAACCGGTAGCGTGAAAAAAAAAGCCCCGTGACCCATACTTTTTATTATATTTTTGAAAAAAAAAGCATGTTATAAACTACATTTTGACAAATTATTAAGAAATTCTATGGATTTTTATTAAGACCCCCTATCCACCTTAAATCCATTTTGATTCTATTAGAAGTTTCACGACTAAATCCCAATCATCAGTTAATAAATCTTGATACACGGTGACCTGACAATCTATTACACATATTTTGTAACCTATCCATCTGATCACACCAAGTAGTCTGATTGGAGACCTGGATGTCCAACATGTTAGTCATATATATGTACAAAAATGTCCAGCTTCTACAGAATACATGCCAGTGTGGACTAATTAAGTATGATAAGAATTTGTTGTTTGAATCACATGAATCATTTTGTGTGTATAGTGATATTCTTTTTATTTGACTAAAATTAGACATACTTTAGCTGATTTATGGATCTTTTTACATGTGTTTGCTACCAAAACATTGTTACTTTTCCGAATGAACTATTTCTTATTAATGAAACTTTCTAGATATGTAAAATAGGGATCTTCTATACACAAAACTTCTTCACCAGAATTAGTAGGAAAAATGCATTTATCGACCCTTCATAAGTTTTTCGGAAACGATGATGAATTGGTTGGCCAACATGATGTGTTGATATCTCAACTCACTAACGAAATGTTTTTGCGGTACGAAATCTTTAGATGACAGTTTATTTATTCGTCTGATATGTTATTTTCCCGACTGAGTCCTATTACTTATTAAGACATTTTGACTGAGTGAGTCAGAATATCGGGTGATGCATGCATATAAGGAGACGCTTACCCTGTCTTGCCCCTTTTAGGGTAAATGTGATGGTCTCATTTTTTTTTTTGGGGGGCTGCCTTGATTTGTCTCTTCTTAATCATTGTACGAGTACGAAATTATATTGTCCATAAAATTTGATATGGTGACATTTAAATGTAGACGATTAGACACAAAATTGTTAATTTCAGACAGATATATATTTTGTATCTTTTATATTTAACAAAATGCAAATACGAGTTCTCGGAAGCGCCTGTAAACACTTGTGTTAAATGCAATTTAGTGCATCTTATTGATGAATTCGTTTTATTCGCGCGAATTTTATCATATAGTGACTCAAATTTTACCCTCTGCCACTGGTATATCAAAAGAAATTTTAAGATTGTTAATGAAGTGAATATCCGAACAACATTTGAAAGCCGGCAAAACATAATATTAAGCTTGTTTTAGAATGAAATATATCACATTGATAACCATATCAGTCAAAGCAACTGTTTGTAATAGCAATGATAGAAACGTAGCGCCTTGTCCGAAAATCAAAGTTGATTAATTTTATATAGGGGCATTGATTTAAGAATCCCGTATTAATTAGCCTTCATAACTTTCATTTAATAAAGCCTTTTAAATTTAAGAATATTTTATAATCAGATTTCTTTGTTTGACTTAAAACTGACTTTTAAAATGTAGGAGATGTTGAATTTGAAGTGTTTATCCATACTATCATACAAATGTCTGATTTCTAAGCGGACCCAATGCAAGTATCTTAACTCAAAGATTTTGCGAATTTACACGCAGTCAAAATGTCTTAATTATTGATAGGATATAGTCATTTAATTTACAGATTAAACGACTTGTATGATAAATAAAGATCTAAAACCGCATAAACATGTCGCTATTGAGTTAAGACACACACACATTGTATCGGTAAACAAAGTCGTGATGTTGACTGTAACACCTAATAGTGTCAATTGCAGTTTTTTTTTTCTCGTAAGAACTTTGCAGCAGTTTTTTTTTTTTTTTTTTTTTTATCGATAAATCTTGCCCTTACTGTAAGGTCTGAAAGCTGCATTTGCATTCTTCCTACTTACCCATGTCATATTTCACAAACGAATGTGATATTAATTATTTCTAATGCTAGCACCTTGTCTTATATCTAGGGAATTAGCATGTGTAACTATCCTATGCAATTTGTGTCAATCGACACCATTCGAATATATACTAGTAATCAAATATTTAAAATAATTGTCATTTTTTATTCTTTATGTATACCAATCATTCTTTAATTCTTTTTTTAAAAGACAATCAAGAAACAGGCAGAGGAAATGCTGCAATACCTGGCCTTGCACTCTTTCCATTTCCTTTGATGATAATGATGCCAATGATGGCAATGGTGGCTATGATGATGATGGAAACAATGAGTATTATGGCTACACAGGCTGTGGTAGCTCCAACGACTGCAGCGGTAACTTGTCCAACACCACAACCAACTCCAGCAACTAGTGAGTTTTAATTACCAATACCTTATTCTATATTTTTATTGTTATTCATTGATAAAAAAACACGTGGTTTTTAACAGTTACAGGACCAAGGACGAACTCTGCCAGTCATTAGTGATATCATTTAACAATTCCCCTGCATTAATATATCGTGATTAACATAAAAGTACGTATACAAATATATGTCAACACTGAAGTTTTAAGTTTGAATCCCGCCATTGGCAGGTCCTCTCGGCTCCAATCTTAATTGACAAGAATTTTCATCCGAGCATTCCGGCTTCCCCCACCAATAAAAACTGACCGCCACGAAATAGCAAGTGCTGAAAGTGGCGTGACACACCATTCAATCAATTAATTATGAATAAAGAAGAAACAAAATGTATGTTGACTGTTCGTCAAAGATGTAACATGTATCATTGAGCCGTCACCAGTATCATATACAGCATTGCTGTAATGGAATCATTGTGCCTATAATGATGGTGGCATTAACTAATATCACCAAGTATCTATCATGTCTATGACAGCATCTTACAGGTATATTGCCCGCAATGAATCATAACTACCTTTCTCAATATGAGGACATAATGATGCTTTTTATGGATCCTAAGTGTAATTGTTTTCATTAAATCATTACAAATGCATGCAATATAAACTTGGAAGTGTACTGACAACCTTTCAGAATTGAATGCTCCTTTTTTTTTATTTAATTTGGGTGTACAAACGTTGACCAAGGCTCGTTTTGTTTGAAGCGCAGAAGCATGACGTGCAGTCATAGCTGTTGTATATAAATAAAATACGGAAATAAAATATGATATTGGAGTGCGTCACGATGGTTGTCAGGCAATCAATATTACGGATTTTTATGAAACATACATGTAACGTTATTATTAATATGTAAAGCATTATATATCAAGAGGTGTATATATACCATAATATACACAAACTGTTCAAACTGATCAGCATCATATCATTTGCAAGTTATCACTGCTGCGGCACGGAAAGGAGGAAATGATATAACTGTGTGTATTTACTTCTTCTAAACAATATGTAATGTTTGTGTGTAAATTATGAATATTCAACAGCTTCTTGTAAAGGTGGATTTATTTTAAAAATTAATAAATGATACTTTTTTTGTATTCTCTCGAAATTTTAAACTTGAATACAAAAATCAAACAAATGTAAATTCAGCATTTGAAATGATGTTTTCAGTATACTTCAAACATTGAAATAATAAAACTTTTGATAATTATTTAAATCCGAGTGAATCAATACCGGACACCCATAAAATAAATGTTCTACCTCAATTTGTATATATATATATACAAAACAATTATCATCAAAGTTATATGCTAAAATACATTATCAGTTCATATCGTATTTGAAATTGGAGTTACACCCGTTTAGTTAAAAAAAAAGCACGTCCATTACATTTAGTTACCAAAGGTACCAGGCTTATAATTTATACGCCAGACGCGAGTTTCGTCTTCATAAGACTCATCAGTGACGCTCAGATAAAAATACTTAGAAAGCCAAACAAGTTGAAGAGCATTGAGGACCCAAAATTCCAAAAGGTTGTGCCAATTCTCATAAATACAAATTCCATATTGAAAAAACCGCACGTACCAATATTAAAGTCTTAAGTTTGACCCAGCAGGGAATTGAACATACAGCACTCCTCATCCAGGGCAAGCATGCTTCCATGACACAATGAGGCGATTAAAATAGACTTTGCAAACAATATATGAAGATTGAATAAAGGATACCAAATACATGACTTAATGTATCAAAACTTAACATTTAAGTCATAGTATTAAACAGTTTGTTTCGAGTAGTCACTTATCAAGAAAAGCCATCGAATATTGGTTTGAAGGATTTTTTCGGCTTAGTGGAATGCATTATTTGCTTTAGACTATAAAAATGCACTGACTTATATCATGTATATGTTCATCAAGCATTGTAAAGTCAAACTTATTCTTCAATGACATTTTTGACTGATGATATGACTTTTTATTTGAAATAAGTAATTAATGTCCCCGTTCACTAACTCTTAAACTCCGAAATATCCCTAAAAATCGAATCTTACAATTTGCTAGTTTGCAAATACAATTATATTTGAGAAATATTGATGTAATTACGTCGGAGCACCTTGGCCATTCAGCATTTGAATTGATGTTATCAGTATACTTTAACTAGAATACATAGAAGGGAATCTCATGAAAAAAAAAGAAGAAATATATCAATGGCCATTCAAACACACAAATCGAGAATTAACTGACAACGACATCTCAACAAAAAAGACAAAAGACCAAAAAGACAAACAACAGTATACTAAACACAACATAGAAACCTAAAGACTGAGCAACACGAAAATGAAAGATATGTATTTACTGAAGTTTATTCGCAGTCATTATGACTCACTGCGAACTATTGTTCTAACGTTATTGTTCACTGTTATCTAATTGCATGTTGTACGTCATCAATTTGTCGTTGAATGCTGATAATTGTTTTAATAATGAATACCTCTGTTTTGTCTTTTCAATAGCCCCATGTGTTCCATCAAGTTGCCCTGAGGGATATAGGTTGTTGGATGATCAAAATGTCAGTCCCAATTGTTACATGTTTAGTGACACTACTGAGAAAAGGTGGTGTGATGCTCTGGTGAGTACGTTTTATGTGTAAAGCCTTATTATGTTCTTATAATTACCAGATAGTTAGATTTAGTTGCATATTTTGACGCCTTTTAATTTACAAAAATCTTTGCTCCGAACGCCTGTAATGGGGCGTACATTTTTTGTTGACACAAGTCAGTACAGTGTGAATTAAGGTCCTAGTAGTTTACCGATGTAGAAGTAATATATCGATGAATACAGGGATATAAATATATATACAGTGTAACCTGTGTTATCCGACACACTTGGGGACCAGAGAAAAATGTCGGAATAAGCAGGGTGTCGGAATACTCAGGTTTTTTCTGCAAGGATAGGCATATTTTGGGATCATGAAAATGTGTCGGTTAAAGCAGGATGTTGGAATACTCAGGTGTCGGATTAGACAGGTTACACTGTATTAGTCAAATGCGTTTTGTTAAAATATACTTTTTTACTTTTTAGGTCTTTTGGAAAATGTTGTTTGTGCTGTATTTAGATCCCTCTAACAAGAAATTTGTTTTGCATGCACACGTATAAAAATTGCTGTTTTTATCCAACGTAATCATAGGTTTGAACGTTGTTTTCAATTTAGACTTGTTTATATTTTTTCGTTTGGGCTTGTATTATATTTGCCTTCGGGTTGATATGATCCGTCTTCCTATTTTGACTGCTCAAAATTCAAGAGTCTATCCTAAATTGAGGTAAATTATGTGGCCTTTCAATAACAGTTTCGATTCCTAACATCACTGAAGAGACATTAATTGTCGAAATCCGGATATGGTGTACAACAAATCTTTGCACCTTTGTTTGCGGTATACCATCTTCGCCGCAAGTTTATTGTTTTCTGTTTGGTATTAAATGTATAGTGAAGATCCATTTATTACACTTTGTGATCCGTTTATTTGGCAATCGCCAATGGCAGTCAGCAGGATTTAAGACTTGTTTGTATATACAATGTATATACAAACAAGTTTAAATTGAAAACAACGTTCAAACCTATGAATGCGTTAGATGAAAACTGCAATTTTTTTACGTGTGCATGCAAAACAAATTTCTTGTTAGAGGGGTCTAAATACAGCACAAACAACATTTTCCAAAAGACCAAAAAAGTGAAAAAGTATATTTTAACAAAACGCATTTGACTAACAGGTCGAACAACAAATGTTCTTAAACCCTGTGACTGCCATTGGCGATTGCCAAATAACGGATCACCGATGTAATAAATGGATCTTAATTATCAATTTAATACTAATCAGAAAACGATAAACTTGCAGAAAAGATGGTATACCGCAAACAAAAGGTGCAAAGGTTTTTGTACACCATGTCCGGATTTCGACAATTAATGTCTCTGCAGTGATGTTAGGAATCGAAACGGTATTTGGAAAGCCATACAATTTACCTCAATTAAGAATAGACTCTTGCATTTTGAGGAGTCAAAATAGGATGAACGGATCATAAAAACCCGAAGGCAAATATAATACAAGCCCAAACGAAAAAATATAAACAAGTCTAAATTGAAAACAAAGTTCAAACCTATGATTGCGTTGGATAAAAACTGCAATTTTTATACGTGTGCATGCAAAACAAATTTCTTGTTAGAGGGGTCTAAATACAGCACAAACAACATTTCTCAATGAACTATACTCGACCAAGACTGAACCATACTCGACCTAGCCTGAACCGTACTTGACCAAGTTTGAACCATACTCGACCAAGTCCTAACAATTATCGACCTATTCTTATTCTTTATCTCTTATTTCTTCTATTGCGAATCTATTATTTAACAATATGCGTTTCACTATGGCTTAAACCTTAAAGTCCTTTGGTCGACTATTATTAAGACATTTACAGGTCAATAAGTGGTTAAGTACAAGTCGAGAACGAGTTCACACTGTTCGGTATGGTCAAGATAAGGGTGGATTACAAATCAGTACAGTTTAGTATGGTTAAGTTTGATGTCAAGTAATATTAAATAAATTTCAGACCCATTCAGAATGGTCGAGTAAAAAACAGTACAGTCGAGTACAAATACTTCCCATTTCAGGCGAACAAACAGGAACAAAATGATACAAGGCATGTGACAGATGTCAGACACATAATTCAGATCGAACCACATAGATTACTACAACTATATTAATCTCTCGTCAGATCAATTATTCACATCATATAGCTGCCCAGTAATGCAAGTTTAAAATGTAAAGGACCTTCATATACAATATAGAATACAACACCACGAGCTACCCTATGCCTAGATGGTCTAGCTCTAGAGGTCTTGAAGTGAAAGCAGCAGTCCTGTAACTGGATTTATTAAACATCAACACTGTAAAACTACTAAAAAGTTAGGGTTAAAATAACAGAAAAAGTTCTGTTCAAATTCGGCGATTTTATCGACAAAACGCACGGTTTAAACGAACGATCAGAAACAACTCAAACTCACTATGAATACCGGAGAATCATACAATCTAGGTCTGCCATTTACCTCTATATTTGCTACATGCAGCGATGACACGTAGTAGTTACACATGTTACAATGAAGTAAAGGCAGTTACGTTTTTTTTTTAAATTAATTTAAATTGTAGATGACATGTACTATGACCAAAGGAGCTACCCTATGGATACCAAACAGTGAGGCAGAGGCCAATGCTGTTAGAACAACATTTAATCTTCGTAAGATATGAGTAAACTATAAGTTCTTCTTTTTTATTGTTGTTGTTCATGAATACTGCACGAAAACTTTGCATTTAAGTCAATTTGGACAGGTTTGCAAATGTTTGATAAAGATTAATTTTTGGTAACATATGCACACTCAAATATGTTAAAATGAGACATATGATGATGCAACTACATTTTTCTAATTGTTTTGTAAATTAGATATGAAGTTTAAAAGTACAATATTATCAAATAAAATTGAGAATGAAAACCTGATTGACATAAAATCAGTAATAGAGGAATTGACTTTTTGGAGTTGAAGAGCAACGCTCTGTTCACTTATATATTTAACAAGCAACAAGAATAGATAAAGCACCCTCTCATGTGGAGAAAAACTTCTTTTAAAAGAAACTAATTATTATGTTTCAATTAGGGTTGTTTTAAAAAGTGAAAACCCACGCCAACTCTTATTGATCCCGTCGTCCGTAACATGCATGAAAAACTTGCCACTGGACACTTAGCGACCAACAATAAATCAAAACTTTATCCCTTCTACGCACCATTTACAAACCGAAAGGAGCTTATAAACTCAGAATGATTATTCCGATTAATTGTTTCTTAACTATGACATTATTTTGTAACTGATTTGGAAATACAGCCTTCTTTATAATCTTACAGAGGCGAATCCAGTACTTTTGAAAGGGATGATGTAATTTCATTAAACTGATTATATGTCAAATTAAATTTCGTTTTTATGCTAAAAAATTATATAGATCGTGGGAAACATGTTATAAAAATTTTTGTTTTGTAATCAAGGGGTCTTATAACTGTCTATCACTTTTTGTAGCCGACGTCAGCGTCTTGTGGACAGGTGGAAATGATCTAAAGGATGATATTGGAAATTTTGTATTTGCTATAGACAACAGTGAATTTTCATTCGATAATCTTCTGTTTGGAACAGGTACATTTTGTAAATTCTAATTTATCAGATAATTAAGCGAATTATGTAGCAGAAATAATTTGTTCTTTTATTGATTAACCCTAGTTATTACCTTTCTGGTAGACCCTACATACACACATATGAGAGCATGAAAATGTAGACGTAAATAAGACAAAACTATAACAAAGAAAGAAACGAAAAAGAGTGCAAGAGATTGTGTTAAAAAATAGACAATAGTTGTTTCATAATGCTCAGAGTATTTTAACAGAAACAATAACCCATGATAACAGATGATTCATCTTCATCTGAAAACTAAAAAATTGAAGAAATGTTAAAAACAATTACGAACAACGCGACTGACTTAAAAACAAATAACGGAATATTGGGATCATTTCACTAGTTTTGTAGAATACTGACGTTCCATTTTCCCTATTAATCAATAGACTGAAATAAATAAACATAGAAAGGAATATAGCAACCCTTATGCTCTAAAATAACGAAATAAAAGATTTAAAAACAAAACACAAATACAGTAGTATGCAGTATAATTATGCACTAGATACTTAAACAAGCTCAAAATGGTTTACCTGCTAGTAATAGATTTTGACATTTACAGGTTAATAAAACACTGTATTAAGCGAGCTACAAAACTAGTCTTATCAGATCATTTGCATGCACCTGTCCTAAGTCAGGAACATGTTGTTCATTGGTTGTCGTTTGTTGTTGTGGTTTATAACTGTTTCTCGTTTCTCGTTTCTCGTGTTTTATATAGAGTAGACCGTTGGTTTACCTGTTTGAATTGTTGTACACTAGTCATTTTTGGGCCCGTTATAGCTTGCAGCTCAGTGTGAGCCAATGCTCCGCGTTGAAGGCCATACTTTGACCTATAATTGTTTACTCTTTACACATTTTGACTTGGATGGATAGTTGTCTCATTGGCACTCATACCGTATCTTCATATTTATTTTAACCCTACATTTTTTCCAGAAAATGCCTCCACCAAATTACAAATATGACAGTTCATTCATTAATGCGTTTCTTTTATACTTCTATTTTTTTTTTTTTTTTTTTTTATTTAAGCATATTTATTTGATCATTTCATTTCAGTCTATTTATATGATCTCGTAATAAAGTCAATGTTAGTTTATTTATTCTATTATTCTATTTTAGTTTATTCGTTTATTAATCTGAACAAAAATATTTATCAATTAATCTTGTTGTTTTTATGATTAAACTATATTGATGTATTCACTCGTTTTTTTTTTTTTTTTTTTTTTGTTATTTATTTATTCACTCATTGATTTACATTGTTACTCATCGTTTTCTTTCATATTCTCCTTGTCCATTTTTTTTTTTTTTCTATTTTATCAATAATATTTCAACCAAAATAATCATGGCGTCGTTGTAACCTTTCATGACTTATCGTTTAGACTAAATCGTTTCGTTTTTTTTTTTTTTTTTTTTCTTCGTCAGCTCGATGAACTGTTGCTTTTTATCTTATGCAAAAACTTGTATAACAAAACAAAACCACATATGTTTCATTATATCCAATTTTGTACTGTCATGTAAACCCATGCATAGACACTTCCCAAGATAATTCAAAATTTGATACATACTCGACACCACTTAGTGCCACCAAAGACAGTATGATATTTTACTCTGTTTTCTTAAAAAGTGACAACAAGGAAAAACCTAGGTACTGTCCCTGGCTTCTTTTACAAAAATAAACATTGTTTTATCATGAACAGATTCAGACAGTTCTAACTAGAACAAATTAAAATAGCTCGTGACTAGAACTGATACTTACAGTTTGACTATAATGTATTCAGTTCTGTGATAGAATAGTCTGACAGATCTAAGGAGAGGTTAGAACTGATCCAAACTGCTTTCACCACTAAGCATGTTAATATGTTATGAAAAGCAGATCAATGGTTTCCGCGAACGAACAAAATTAAACCGTTCTTGTAGCTTTTTATAACCTTGTTTGACCTAACATAAATTAAATTTCAATATTAAGTATTTTACTAAATAGACTGTGATAACTGTTAACACGTATCAATTTAGTACCAATAACATATTGAAAGCATTCACATCATATGAAGTCTCAAAATGTGTGTATTTATCTCGAAGGACCTTTTGTCACATTGACATATTATTCAAATTACTACAGTCCTTTAGATACAAACAGTATATGAAAACTGGGACTACAATACATGATCGAAAGAACAACAAATCCAAAGACTGTCTAGAGACAATATGACCATGAGCATTTTCAAAATATCATAGCTTCTCGTTCTCTTTTTATCCGTTATGACACCAGTGAAATAGTAAAATGGACCATTCGTTAAATTATAAAAAAGGGGACGTGTTTTTCTGAGGGGAATCAAAGTCATAACATATACAGGGTTTTAAACCAAGCATCTGTGAAATCTTGAAATTTGCCTGAACAGTTTCTAAAGGAAGTCTTTTACACGGTAACCATCCACCCCCCTTTTCAGATATTAAGTAGAAATGCCAAATGAGACTTATCATATATCTTTGCTTGCCACGGCGTATGCATCTATATAAAAATAAAGAGATGTGGTAGAATCTAGTTTACAATATTCTGCTTTTTCTTCTAGGGCGTTTGGTATCACTCAATGTTATTGCTGGGTTTCGTGTAGCCCAGTCTCTAGTATTGTGTGTAATTTCTGGACCGTTGTTTGTCCATTTTTCTACTTTCGCAATGTTTTCTGGACTATTTTTCGTCTATTGTTCTTCTTTCGCAATGTTTTCTGGACTGTTGTTTGTCTATTGTCCTTCTTTTGCAGTGTTTTCTGGACTGTTGTTTGTCTATTGTCCTTCTTTTGCAGTGTTTTCTGAACTGTTGTTTGTCTAATGACATTATTTCGCCATGGTGGTTTTTTTACGTCTTACCAACACACGTATGGCCATTATTCTAAAATCATGTTAAGAAATTGTTGATGATGCTGTATAATGAATTTCAGATACACCTGCGTAAGTATGATCGTTTTCTAATATTGTCTTATTTAACTGTTTATTGTGATGTTTTTGTATGGTACTACAGGTTCATTGCAAAATAAGTCATTTGTTTATTTTTTCAGGTGATTCCGGCCCGAGGGAGTTTAATTGTCTTGTAATAAGATACCTTACTAATCCACTTCGATGGCGTTGGGATGATAGAAACTGTATTAATACGGAACTCTTCGTTTGCGAACTTCCAAGAGTAAGATTCATTAATCATTTACTTTTTTGGTTTTCTATTTTTTTTTTTTTTTTTTTTTTTTTTATTTAGGTATTCCCACAATTTCTATGGATAGACATATTGATTTTTTTCTTATTTTTGTTTTTTCTTCCGCCACTTATGTTTCTGAACTGTCGCGTTTGTTTCTACAAATGTCGATAAAATATTTGGTATATTGTATTGAAATTTATTGCACTTTTCAAACAAATCCTGTTCAACTGATACTTTACCATATGGAAAGTTTGTTATCACTTTTCCTCGGGAATCGTTGCAGAAAATGTTTTATTGTTCCCCCAAAATGATCGCTTCCTACTTTAAATTATCTGTAAAATTGGTAACATCAAAATTGAAATAACTTCCTTTGTTTTTTTGACATTAATGATATGTTTGCGTAACTCATAATCCTTTATCTAAGAAGACATATAAACTGTCTGTATGAGGTCCTTTGTACAAAAAAGACGAAAGTTTAATCAAGTCATATTTAATTTTTATCAAACCTTGCTTGTTATCACTTATCCCAGAAGATTTAATTGTAATCAACATCTGTTTTTTTTTTTTTTTTTTTTTTTGTCAAATTCATAGTTGCGACATTACAAAGTATATGTTTATTATAGAGGACTCAATATTGTATAACGTTCATTTTAACAATTTGGTTTAAATAAGTTTTATCACGTGATATAATTATCTTTATTAACTTGCCCTTTATGTGCTGATACATCATTAAGCAATCATCAATCAATCCATCAGTGCATTTATCAAACATCAAACTATATTTGTTTGTGCTTTAAAATGATTTTGGGAGTCTTCCGCCATTTTGGATTATAAAAAAAACACAATCAAATAGGTCTAGATTATCAATCAAAATGCAGTTTACTAATAAGAATTTTGTTTTGGTTCACGCATTGTTGTCAATATAATGGAATTTGATGCAACTGTCATACAAGTGAGAGGTTAAGCTAGCGATAAAACCAGATTCAATCCACCATTTTCTACATAAGAAAATGCCTGTACCAAGTTAAGAATATGACAGTTGTTATCCATTCGTTTGATGTGTTTGAGCTTTTGATTTTGCCATTTGATTAGGGACTTTCCATTTTGAATTTTCCTCGGAGTTCAGTATTTTTGTGATTTTACTTTTCATTTAAATAAACAAATTGATATTTTCACAAAGGGAGATTATTTCTGTTGATTTTATTTTTTTACCTGAGTGTATTAAAGGGTAGGTATCTCAGATATTTAACAATTGTTAAAAGAATCTAAAGAGTGTTTTTGTGTATTATGTTCTAGCAGGAAAAGACGTACGTTTTTTATGTTGATATTTCATAAAAGCTATCTTCTAATAATTTATTTTATCATTTCATTTAGTTGACTTACTGTTCCAAAAATAAGGCTTTTTTCAGCACTATCCATACTCCTGTACTGCCTTCAAAATTACCAAGTATTTTTTTTAACCTATACATATACCAGGCGATCTGAACTTCATATGTGAATTATTATCAAATTGTGTGATATAAGGACTGAAGTGTCTCCTATTGTATATTTCAGACACCTTGCCCATAAAGAATTGTGAGCGGTGAAATCAGTACAGATATACGGAAAAATATTATGTTATGCTTGGTGTAATACACTCACTAAAATAATTGCCTAGTATTTTAAATTAATTCTGCTTTGACATTGATATTTTGTTGTATTTTTCCTTGGTTTTCCAATCTGTGTGTGTTGGGTGGTGGTGGTGGTTTTAGGTGTTGTGGTGGGGGAAGGGTTCGATTGATCTGTTTTTTTTTTTGTTTTTGTTTTTTTTTTTTTCATAGGTCTGTATTTGAAACAGTCATAATACTTTTAATTTACATGCATGTCAAAATGGAAGAAGAAAGGTAGCCTGTAATTCAGTTGTCTTCAATTTTTGTCTTTAAAATTAAGAAAAGAAGTACAAAAAAGGGCTTGCATAAGCTATAAATTATTTTTGGAAACTTCGACTTTTCAAAATAATGTTTTTTTGTTGAAATGAGTTAATTATCACCCTATACGGACCTTATTCATAAACGGTCAATGAATGTTTTGCAAATATGAAATTTTTGTTATGTTTTTGACCACACTATTTCATTATATGGTAGCGAAATATGGGAGATGTCTACTTCTCTTTCCTCTAAATGTAAGAAGGAAGATATATCTTTTGAAAAATCATATTCAGGTTTACCCTGTGAGAAACCTCATATAAAATTTTGTAAATTTATACTTGGGGTACACAAGAAAACAACAAATGCTGCAGTGTTATTTGAACTTGGAAGATTTCCAATATATTTTAAAATTATAAAAGGAATGTTATTGTATTGTTATAAATCAGAGAATTTAGGTAATAATTTTCCTTTATTAAAAGAGGCATATATCCAATCAAAGACACTACATCAGATGAATAAAACATCATGGTATGGTTCAATAAATGTTATTTTTAAACTACTTGGAATTGACTATACAAATGCTATAAAAGCTCCATTTTATGAATCTGTATATAAATTTAAAAAGTATATACAAACCAAGCTATCAGTATTGTTCATTAAAAACTGGAAAAAAACAACTAGATAAATTTTCAGACAGTAAACTGAAAACCTACCATTTATATAAAACAAACTTTGGTTTTGAAAAATATCTAATATTGATCAAGAATTTTGAGCTAAGAAGAAGTTTTACAAAGTTACGTGTATCTTCTCATAAGTTACAAATAGAACTATGTAGATATCAGGGTATTCCCCGAATATATAGAATATGTAATAAATGTTTCTTCCAATACTGTCGTAGACGATGCTCATTTTCTTTTTGATTGCAACAAATTTAGGGTGATAGAAATTGTAGGTTAGCTAGCATTGCAAAATGTAATTCTTATTTTAATCTTAAAATAATATGTAATTTTATATACAAACATCTTCCTTAGTGAAGATTATTTAATGGGAATACATGTGTGTATTTACATTTAATTGGACATCATAGAAATTTATATTGATTTGAATATCACAAACATACTAGCCAATTTAAAAAATAAAATATTTGTTTAGATACATAATATTTTCAAATGTTCTTAAGCATCGTCCCTTGGTATCAACTGCATTCGAGTTACCTGTGAGGCTACCTTGTTTGCTTTTGATACAGGTAGGAACGAGACATTTACTCATATTTTACATGCCTATGGTCTATAAGGTATCACCCCTGGTATCAGTTGCCTTTAGTAAACCACAATGCTTTCCTATTTGCTGCTGACACAGGATGACTCGTAGACATGCTTAACTTTTTTTTATCTTTTTGGCTAGTTAGTATATGTTTATCTAAGCCGATTGTGTACTATACATATATGGATATCTATTTTTTGTCTGTTTGTTTGTTATCTATATCAACCACAGGTTCATTATAATGCATTAGATATTTAACAAAATTATAGATTCTTTATCTACATGTTACTTTAAGAACTTAAAATGTTCTCATTTTTTTTTTTTTTCTTTTTATCTCATTGTTTTTATTGTATTATGAAAATTATTGATGTTGTAATGTTTATGCCCTTTGGGGCCCATAATTGGAAATAGAATCTTCCTCTTCTTCTTCTTCTTCTTCTTCTTCTTCTTCTTCTTCTTCTTCTTCTGTCAAACAGATTTGCCGTTTTTTATCTGTCAGTAATCAAGGAAACGATTTTTATATTAAAGATCTGACAATAAGAAAACCGAGCGTAGATGTTTAGATACATTTTTTTAAACAGGTTGTTATTCAAATACTAATCAAACAGATCAAGATGCATTAGTGTATTCTAAATAATCATGAAGTGTTTCTATAGGTTGCACTTTGTAAATACGGCTGTTTCACAAACCACACCTCTTTTGGGGTGATATAAAATATTCATAGGTATTTTGTTTTGTTTACCTACTGTCAAATTGAATTCTGTGGAAGACCCAAGTGAAGGGAGGGATAGTACAAAATTTTGGTATAAGTTTAATTCTCAATTAAATAATGTTGAAAATATGCCCCACAGCCCTATATTTTGACTTTTGAAAAAATGGCAGTGCATATGAGCTTTCCATTCTAAGGTATAATTTTTTACGAGACTTCATAGTAAAAGTGGTACACTTTTAGCCGGAAAGGGGAGTTCCCGTGGGAAATTGCATTGTCTATATTTACAGAATTGCAACCGATAGGTTTTCATTATATGCTTTGCATATACTATATGAGCGGAACATGCCAAATGATTAATGTGTTCTATGTTCATTTCAAATAATTAAAAAATAAACATAAATGTTATATCTTGATGGTCATCTAATGTTGGATTAATTATGTTTGCAAGATTGATCATCTTATATGTAGGTGTTATTATCCATTCAATACAATTCTACTTATGTTTCGGTTTTAACTTTAATCCCAAAGAATGTAATACTAGTAGATAAATAAAACTTTAAACTACAAAAATGGCCAAATAAATCAACAAATAAATCACAAGGGTGAAATTGTTAGTTGCATTAAATGACGACTTTTACCAGTTTTGAGGTTTTGGCTTAATTAATCGAGATAGGTAGAAATTGAAAAAGCAATATCAGTCAGCAAGTCAAGATCGATAGGTTAGTAAGAATAGCAAAATTCCTAGTTGATTCCCTATAGAAGTTATTACCCTAATTTCAATTTATTTTTGTATGTATGAAAACTATGACAGATCAACAGAAACTTCAATAGAAGTTCAGCAAAAAAGGCCAACAAGACATCGATCATACAATGTAACTAGCTTCTAAATAAGGATGTTTGCAACTTAACTGAAGAGTTCTTTCCGGTTTTCTGCTCTTCTCCAAGTATAGTTTGATGATAGAAATCAATGTAAACCCAATTCTCATTTTTTTAAGGGGTTCTGGTCTACGTTTTGATACAAATGAATTTAATTTCAAAATGATTTGTATAGAAAGCTGCGGACGTCAACAATCCGTTTCAGTTTTTGATTTATATTGCGCCGCTCTAAAGAACATGTCAATTTATATTTCTGTGTTTTCCGACTTCCTCGTTTTAGATCTTCCCGCGGGATATACAAGGTTGTTTTTTTATAATTTTCGAAGCGCTTTTGAACTTTCATGTCAATTTCGAAAAAGACGTTGCATGATTTGTCTTTGATTTTGGTTTAATCAGCTCTTCAACATTTGCATGTGGGAAAATATTGATACAATATTTCATGACATACCAAGAAGACTACTGATCAATTCAATATTTTGAGTAAAAAGAACTGTTGACATATTTTTTTTTTTTCAATCCAGACGAAAAAGGTGCAGTTTTGTATAATAATATTGCCTTAATTTATAAAATTCGTGTACAATATATCCTGAGTTAACAAATATGTCCGGTAGCGTGTTTATGTTATCTAAATCATCCTGAATAACCAATTTACTGAATCTTTTGACGGAATAATGTTTTAATTATCAAGTTCAAATATGGTTGATGTAGATTAAGGCGGGCAAGTATTGTTGCTTTAAAAACCTTCGTCAGATATAAAAAAAATAGAGTTTAAGTGACGATTCAATATTTTGAATCAAAGGAGGAAATGCACGCACTTTAAACTGATGAGAACAAAATGCCGTATTCGTTGTGTACCAATATTGCTGTCCTTGATATTTTACAATTCATCCTGAATTACTAAAGGAGTAGAGTCGGCAAGTTTTTTAGCTTCAGTTACTTAAGTTAAACGTATGTGTATCTATTGCTTAATGTATTATAGCATAATAAGATAAAGGTATATCTGCTTCATATTTATAAATACCAGTAGCCTGAAATAGGAATATATTTCATTTTCGCCCATTTTTCTGAATATTGCCAATTTTGCAACCTTTTTTTATATATTATTTTATATGTGGCGCCACCCATCGTCCATTAAAAATTTAATTGAAAAATAAAGAATGCGGTTTACAATGTGTATACCAGCAAAAATATGTATGGGTAAGTGTGACGCCAATGTTATTTTTTTTTTTCAGAAAACCGTCATAAATTTGCTAAATTCTGCCGAAAAATCCGGCTTTTACAAAATTTACCGTCATTTGTGACGTCACAAATACGTCACTTGAGACGCAATAGGGAAAATCTGTTATAACCGAAACAAATGACCCTTTTGACATACAAGTTGTCATCAGATTTTCACCACATTATCGCAGTAAAAAAATATTTAGGGCCAAAATTATGAGTAATTGAACCATATCCTTCACCGGAGTTCCATCTATATTATGATATTCAAATATTGTCACTGTCAATTGATGCGAGCAAATATTTTTGCTATAAAAACCATCTTGAAAAAAATCAAAACTGAATTTTTAAAGACGAACTATGAACAATTCTTCTCAAATCCAGCAATCCAGAATTACGAATATTACGTAGTTAACAAATCCATGATCTATATCCAGTAGAAATATTGGGATTAATTTCTAAAAAAAAAGCTTATTTATGGTGAAGTGTCTATCTCTAGGATAGAGACTGCATTAATTATCAACATTATTTTTATATATAAAAAAAACAAAAAAACAAAAAAACAAAAAAACAATCGAACAAAGAGTTACTCTTCGTGTAAGTAAATTCGATTCCTATGTACATGTAACCTGGTATGTCTAAGTCAAATATTTACGATATTCCGCTTTTATACTTCATATTTAATTTCCAAACAGTTAGAAAAATGGGAAATATATCATTAGTATCATTATAAGATTCTCAAGACGATATGTAAACTTCCACTACTTTTACACACCTTGAATTCAAGTGATATTGACCCGTCTAGACTTATAAACTATATTTATCAAAAAAAGACTAGTTTACTTAAGCGAACATTCACCTCTGGCAAATTGCACCCTACTTCCTGAAAGAATGTTTGATAATATATATGAGGGTCTCGATGGGGTTTACGGAATAGAGAATAATGGGCCAATACTGCAGAAAAAAGGGCCAATCAAATAAAGAATAGAGCAAGATAGGTCAAACAAATAAAGAATATAGAATAATGAGCTGCTAAAATATAAAGAACAGAGAAATGGCTTAAAAAGAAATCAGAATTGAAGGACGCCTCATCCAGACCCTAATATATGTATCAAAATATAATATAGTTAGTTTTTGGTATTTTTCTTTCAATAAAAAAAATGATGGTTTCATAATGCTATTTCTTGATTTTGTTTTCAATTTGAGTAACATTTAAAGTTGGTTTGTATACATTTGGATAACTGTTTTAATGAATATTCTATGATAACATAAAAGACACCCAAAAATCAAATATCGTTCACTTGGTAGTTATGAATGATATTAACTTGTAATTACGTTCCCATAATTCTAAAATAAGCTTTGTGATAATGCCATAAAATACGTGTCATTCGATCCCGAGACTTTCTTTTTAATCTTTATTTGTTTCTTAATAATGTTTAAACAGTAATTGTATAAATATGGTTTTAATAATACAACATGTCATGGAGAAAGCCATGCGGTGTAAAAAGCCATACAAATATCGCCTTTAACTTGCATTCATACAAAACATTCAACCGTTAGTAATTAAAGATTTGAATAAGCTTTAATTTGCTACCGGTATGGCTGTCAATGTCGTTTCACATTTGCAAACCTTTTAGGAAGTTTGGATCCTAAATACTCTTCAACTTGGTATTAAATTTGGGTTTTGAACTTCTTTTTTTCCTAGCGTCACTTATGAGTTTTTGTTGACTAGACGCGCGTCTGGCGTAAAAATCAATCTTGGTATCTATGATGAGTTTATTTTCAAGACCAGAGCTCATGTCAAAATATTAATACCGATACCAAAAATGTTTCCTTCCAAAACTGGACATGTATAGACTGTACTTAGTCATTCCTAGTACATAAGGATACACAAAGTCTGCCATATTCAACTGCAAACAAGATAAAT
Organism: Mytilus coruscus; assembly: GCA_017311375.1. Taxonomy (NCBI): domain Eukaryota; kingdom Metazoa; phylum Mollusca; class Bivalvia; order Mytilida; family Mytilidae; genus Mytilus; species Mytilus coruscus. The sequence goes on along the minus strand of CM029597.1, from coordinate 74,051,226 downwards.
CACTTCAATCTACTAAAATAAAACTATTTTTATCCGATAACAGCTATATATATGCTCCAGAATCTTAAAAGAACACCAATACGAATAAAAGAAACTGAGAAAAACTGATACGAATATACAAACTAAGAGAAATGTCCACAGCTATAGTGTGAACTCACAACGAAGAGAAACATTTATTTCAAGGTGATTATTTCCTCCTACTACGCATTTTACTCCACTATAGTAATCCAAACACATGATCAGTAACCACATCACGATATGGTTAGGGCACTTTTTCAACGTTTGTTTTCGTTTTTTTTTCAAATATTTTGAACTCAAGTATTACTGCAAAGACATTAATTGTTGAAATTGCATCTAATTCAATAGCATATGTAGTATTAACAAATATCACAAATATCACTGTAGGGTTGTCCTCTGTTATTTACGTGAAAACATTTATGTTATAGTTAAAATCAACAGGTTAACAGCGTTATTCTTCAATGATATTTATTTCGTACTTTCCGTTGCACTTAGTTTTACTGATGAAAAGGTACATGAAAAAGATTAAAACATATCTTTTGTCGCTAAGAGTTTTTACTTCATTTGATCCTGCATTAGGGTTTTCAGATGCCTTTAGGTCTCCTCTTAGTATCTCAACCTGTTGTTGAACAGGTTGAACACAGTTTGATTATGATTTTGCATGGAAAATCTTACAATTAAACACAGAAGAGAAGACTGGGTCTAAAATTTCTTCTGGTCTTTCTAAGGCTGTAAATGCTGCCATGTTTGTAAAACCAAATCAGGATAGTATCACGTTGAAATAGGAGAAATACTATCGTCCTGAAAATTGTGAGAACCTTTGTGTACCTAGAGTAAATAAGGAGATTTGGATGGCACTGCCTAGACTGGCCCACACTGGAAAATGCATGAAACCCAGAGATACTTTGTCAAGGGGTTGACTCCCATTGTTCAGTTGGCTAATCTTTGTTGTAAGAATGAGCCATTAGATGTTGATAATACAAGGAAGCTATTGTCAGATTCTACTTGTTTGTTAGGCCATGTTTTTTCTCTGACACAGAGGAGACGCTCAGCTCTAAGACCATATCTAAATGATAAGTTCAAAACAATTTGAAATTATGATGTTCCGGTGGATTCATCACCTTTCGGTTCTGATTGCATGAAGCGAATGAAGGAACTTAGTGATTACACCAAGATTCCAATAGCTAATACCAGATTATTTGATAGAGGTTCCACGTCTAACAATAATAGTACTCCCAGTAGCTATGCATGCAACTTTGTTGAACTGACAACACATTTACAAGGATTAATTATCGTAAAGATGCAATGATCACATTCCATTATATGTACCTACAACATGCAAGTTGTACATTGATATATGTATTAAATGCAAACCCAAATGGTTAAAGAAATGCTGAATGGTATTCAAATCACAGCTAAGTTAAAACCCTCATCAAATGGGAAAGAAACATTTAAAGAATGATATTAAGCATGAAGCAGTTAATTCTATCAATTATATTCAGGGCATGATTAACAGTATTTGTGGGACGAATAAGACCACTGTTGCGTATGTGACATAAACCTTGACCCACGCTACAGTACTAAATTAGGACATCAGTGGTTTGCCAATGTTCAAGTCTTAAAAATCTTTTAAAAAGACAAAGTAGGGTTACTATCAAGCACTGAGGAATCACATGAATTACATCAGGGCCAAGATCGGATACGTCGTCAGATTTAGCCTCTCCCGCTATGCATTCATCACATGCCATGTGATGAATCACAATCAGTCAAAGTGCTGATATCGCGAATGAGACACAATAGGTAAAATGGTAGATTAGACGACTATTCTGGTAATTTAAGACCTAAAACTTTGGAAACATGTCGCTAATGAGTTGAGACAAAACAAAATCGTATCGGTCAACAAATGTGTGATGGTGACAGTATCATGTATGCAGTGACGATTTCAGTCGAACCTCCTCAAAACTCTGTTTTATCCTTCTTTGTGTAAGGAGCATGAAGAGCCCGTTCCTGCAAATTAGGTTCTTAAAGTGTGATCCTAGACGCATGTAACGTATCAATTAAATCAATTAAGTTATGTAAACGACATACGATGGGTTCATATCATCATCACGTGTATCATGAATATACAGAACAAATCCACATTCCTCCTTGCAAAATCAAGACGCCACAAGAACGGATTGACCGTCAATGGATATCAATGAAACTGAATCAGTGCTTTGCGCAATATAACGAGAGAATAAATCACTAAACACAAGTAAAGAAATTAAAAAAGTACTGAAAGGACCGTTTGAACAACAAAGGGACATAGTATAATATTAATAAGGACAGGAGATAATGTATCGTATGAAAAAATGTCGCTCAATGGTAGATGGTATGAATTTTCCATAAACACACAGGCAACTGTATTGTCATCAACTATAAATAAAACTCGTACCGTATAGTGAGCATTTAAAAGAAGACAGATCATACACAATTAAACGGACAATAATCAAAACACGAGTTAAAAGACTACAGATAACATTATGGTGTTAAAGAAAAACGACAAAAAGATACAGCATTCCTGATATTTATTTCGTACTTTCCGTTGCACTTAGTTTTTACTCATGAAAAGGTACATGAAAAAAGATTAAAACATATCTTTTGTCGCTAAGAGTTTTTTGCAATCTACCCTCATTGTTAGTGTCAATATGTTAGTTAAGATGTGATACAGAATTCTTATTCATATTTCGCCTTTCAGTCTCAAGTAATAAATTAGCTTAACTTCTCTGTGAGGGGTGAAGTTAACATGTAATATCTCTGTTTAAATCTGTTTAAAGAAACAAATTATAACCCTCAGACCATAGAAGACCAGTGACCTTGACCCTAGTATATTAACACCTGTTCCATAATAACTCATCATTATTTTTCTAGAGGGTGTGAAGTTAACACAACACTTCACTAAGTCTTGTTATTCTTTTATAGTCATTTAATTGTTTATCTTCCTATCTTTACCTCCTTCTGGAGTTTTTGCTAGGGCTGACGTTAGTCCAGCCCCAGCTGATTTTGATACTTCATTTGATCCTGCATTAGGGTTTTCAGATGCCTTTAGGTCTCCTCTTAGTATCTCAACCTGTTGTTGAACAGGTTGAACACAGTTTGATTATGATTTTGCATGGAAAATCTTACAATTAAACACAGAAGAGAAGACTGGGTCTACAATTTCTTCTGGTCTTTCTAAGGCTGTAAATGCTGCCATGTTTGTAAAACCAAATCAGGATAGTATCACGTTGAAATAGGAGAAATACTATCGTCTTGAAAATTGTGAGAACCTTTGTGTACCTAGAGTAAATAAGGAGATTTGGATGGCACTGCCTAGACTGGCCCACACTGGAAAAATGCATGAAACCCAGAGATACTTTGTCAAGGGGTTGACTCCCATTGTTCAGTTGGCTAATCTTTGTTGTAAGAATGAGCCATTAGATGTTGATAATACAAGGAAGCTATTGTCAGATTCTATTTGTTTGTTAGGCCATGTTTTTTTTTCTCTGACACAGAGGAGACGCTCAGCTCTAAGACCATATCTAAATGATAAGTTCAAAACAATTTGAAATTATGATGTTCCGGTGGATTCATCACCTTTCGGTTCTGATTGCATGAAGCGAATGAAGGAACTTAGTGATTACACCAAGATTCCAATAGCTAATACCAGATTATTTGATAGAGGTTCCACGTCTAACAATAATAGTACTCCCAGTAGCTATGCATGCAACTTTGTTGAACTGACAACACATTTACCAGGATTAATTATCGTAAAGATGCAATGATCACATTCCATTATATGTACCTACAACATGCAAGTTGTACATTGATATATGTATTAAATGCAAACCCAAATGGTTAAAGAAATGCTGAATGGTATTCAAATCACAGCTAAGTTAAAAACCCTCATCAAATGGGAAAGAAACATTTAAAGAATGATATTAAGCATGAAGCAGTTAATTCTATCAATTATATTCAGGACATGATTAACAGTATTTGTGGGACGAATAAGACCACTGTTGCGTATGTGACATAAACCTTGACCCACGCTACAGTACTAAATTAGGACATCAGTGGTTTGCCAATGTTCAAGTCTTAAAAATCTTTTAAAAAGACAAAGTAGGGTTACTATCAAGCACTGAGGAATCACATGAATTACATCAGGGCCAAGATCGGATACGTCGTCAGATTTAGCCTCTCCCGCTATGCATTCATCACATGCCATGTGATGAATCACAATCAGTCAAAGTGCTGATATCGCGAATGAGACACAATAGGTAAAATGGTAGATTAGACGACTATTCTGGTAATTTAAGACCTAAAACTTTGGAAACATGTCGCTAATGAGTTGAGACAAAACAAAATCGTATCGGTCAACAAATGTGTGATGGTGACAGTATCATGTATGCAGTGACGATTTCAGTCGAACCTCCTCAAAACTCTGTTTTATCCTTCTTTGTGTAAGGAGCATGAAGAGCCCGTTCCTGCAAATTAGGTTCTTAAAGTGTGATCCTACACGCATGTAACGTATCAATTAAATCAATTAAGTTATGTAAACGCCATACGATGGGTTCATATCATCACGTGTATCATGAATATACAGAACAAATCCACACATTCCTCCTTGCAAAATCAAGACGCCACAAGAACCGATTGACCGTCAATGGATATCAATGAAACTGAATCAGTGCTTTGCGCAATATAACGAGAGAATAAATCACTAAACACAAGTAAAGAAATTAAAAAAAAAGTACTGAAAGGACCGTTTGAACAACAAAGGGACATAGTATAATATTAATAAGGACAGGAGATAATGTATCGTATAAAAAAAATGTCACTCAATGGTAGATGGTATGAATTTTCCATAAACACACAGGTGACTGTATTGTCATCAACTATAAATAAAACTCGTACCGTATAGTGAGCATTTAAAAGGAGACAGATCATACACAATTAAACGGACAATAATCAAAACACGAGTTAAAAGACTATAGATAACATTATGGTGTTAAAGAAAAACGACAAAAAGATACAGCATTCCACAAAACACTGCAAAGAAAATTTGAAATTCAGCAACACGAACCGCAGTAACAGCCGGAGAGGGGGTATTTTGGGCTTCCACTATTGGTGAACCCATTCACAAGAAAAAGTGTTTCGTCTATTGTCAGCATTTAATATGTTCTAGTTTTCTTTCAGTGTTTCCTTGTCTTCATTGGTTCGGTTTTTTTTTTTTTTTTTTTTTTTTTTTTTTTTTTTTTGTAGAATTACAGCAATCAGCGTTCATTTATATTTGACCGAATTATCGGAAGAGATACAGGTATTCTTCATGATGTTTATTTCTATTTCAGAAGTTTGTACCTAAAACACTATTTAAATAAATCCTTACATTGGCTTATCAACAAACATTGTCGAAATTAATAATCTAGATCATTCTCTACAAGATGAGCAACCTCCATTTTTGGAGCGGCTGACAACTTTGGAATGTAACGATTGATATAGTGATCAATAATAATAATCGTTTTTCTTCTTTGTGTGTTCGGATTGTTACATTTTTACCGCTTTTTAGGATCAGAAATATTGTTTTTAAAATACAAACGAAACCCTGTTGAGTGGCGTTTTAATTAAAGTGAGCTTGGTTTGTTCTTCTTTTACTTGATCTTACTAGACCAAGTTCCAGAATGTTCTAACACATAATAGATTAAATGTAGAAAATTATATACTCCGGAGTCAAAAGTCGGTAATGAAAATAGTTTACTACTAATATTTTCCCATAAATGTCGTATGATGATAGCTGAAAGGAACATACTAGTGTTTTTATCATTTATAATGTTGGGGTTTTTTTATTTAAGGAAGACAATATATGAGGCCTCAATATACAATGATAAAAATTAACCCTTAAAGTATAAAGATATCTATCGAGATTTTTGCAGTTTAAAAAAAAGGCAATTAAAATTTAACTTGTTTCAATAAAAGTTATTGATAAATCTTTGACATTAAATACAAAGGATAGTATGTCATAAATTGTGGACTCTCAAAGCATGCTTTACAAAATATAAACTAGAGTAATCGGATATATTTAGATCAATCATTCCGAGGATATTATCTATAGTTCTATTCCGAATAGACTCTTCAAGACAATCTAGAACATAATGTTCATAATCCCAGTAGACCTTGTTGATAAATAACTCCGGACGACTGTGAATTTTGGACAGATCCTCAACCGCTGGAATACATATGGCACGTACATATTGACCATTACAACTTTTATCCAACTTCCAAATTTTATATCTTGTCATGCTTTTATACAGTGCCATAGCATTGGTCAAATTACCTATCAAAATAAAAAAAGGTCATTATCATCGTATATTTGTAAGTTAATTTGATAACATGTCATTTATTCGACATTTGTGTTGTACATTTGGCGTAAAGATAAATATAGATGTGTGTATTATATCAGATGGTTTAAATTAATCAAAAGAGGAGGAGGAGGAGGAGGAGGAGGATTTCACAGTTAATTCCGCATCTTGATGACGTAGTACCTCCGATATTTGAGTAGAGACTATCGGTTAAATATCAACATCTGAATCCATCTTGAGACATAAACTCATAACCAACTACAATGATAAATATATGAAAAAATAGTGTGCAATTTCGGAATTGAGAATACTAGATGGGTGAAATTATTGGAAAACCGAATAATAAGTAGAAAAAACAATTTATCTTATCTAATAGTTCTTTGGTTTTTATCTAGCAAACTAAAATCTTAAAGTGAAAAGTATGATTGTTGTAATCAAGACTCCATGAATATTGAAAATGTTGCTCCCAATTTCTTCTTAAGATCTTACCTGGATTAGAATATTCAAATACCAATGGTAAAAAACCCTAGTGATCGTCAGATCAACATGCTCAATTGTGTTGTACATTTGGCGTAAAGATAAATATAGATGTATGTATTATATCAGATGGTTCAAATTAATCAAAATTTATATATAGCAAAGTTATACAAATCATTAGTATTGAGAGTTAATTAAGGAATGACTGTAATGGTTTTTCGGTCTATGAAGAAATAACATAAAAAATGTGGTGCACACTGAATAAAGCTGGTTATTCAAAAGTGTGCACAACATTTTTGAGGTTATTTCGAATAGACCCAAAAACATTTTACAGTCATTCCTTATAATTTTATTCTAAATTCTATGTTTAAGGAGTAAATCATGAAAAAAACGTTGATGCCGTCACGGTAACATAACACAATTATGTCTATGAGCTGAGAGACAAAACACTTTCGTCCAATCAAAAGACATGTTACATCCAAAATAAAATTATTGTATAATAACCTTAAAGTTAGCGGGAATACTGCTTACGAATTTAAATTAAAGAATATTTTCATCGTTTGAAAATATATAAGTTTTTTTTTCGTGCTTCCTTTATGTTCGATATTTGAGATATGTACTACAGTAAATACCTTGAAACGACCCTGGAATTCCAAGATTCGAATTAAAGTTGAGGGTGGAGAAAAAACTTTCGTCTGGAATGATTGTTCCAACCAACCATTTCAAAAGTTGAGTGGCTGTTTTGTTTGTAATGGCATACTCCACAAATGGTCGATTAACAGTAATGTGTAAACTACCTTTGTATGGAAATACAACAGGTGTGGAGGATTTTATATTTGTCCATCGATGTGCAAATTTTGCTCTGAAAATAGTATAATGTCATTATATGTATATTAAGTAAGCCACTAACATCGTGTGTAATTGGTTGTTCTGATGGGGATGGACATTCAGATTCTTATTTGAAAAAAAAAATATGTACATATAAAAGTTAACATGCAGGATCAAATATCTGTATCCATGTAAGATCAAAGACATGTTTTATTTCATTGTTTTATATGCAACAATCATTATTTGGAATGATTAAAAACGAACTTTGAATTCTCAGCAAAACTTGCAATCCCACTCTTACCCCTACATGTATATCATTCAAGAAAGATGTGATTTTAGATAATCTGGAATCTGTTTTTCTCTCCTTTGGTATTCTCATAAAAAGGACGTCAAAAAAATTCCATCTTTATACTAGATACGTAAACTTTTAAATAACAATATATATCACAGTCGTCAAGATATTCGACTAAACATCTGTCTTAAGTTCTAATCACCACTTTTTTTTTAAATAAAGAGGCCTTCCAAAATATTGTGATGAGGAATAGTTAACAAGTTGCGTTATCCATATGTGGATTGTAGATCCTTATACATTCTATAGATTTACTCCAAAGTCTTCAGTGACTATCTTTACAACTTTGAAGATGTCAAACAAATATATATTGTTTCATTTACATTGTGTTACTATCTCATTACATATGCACATCTTTATGTCGTCTATGTACTGAGGTCATCGAGGTCTTTATTAAATTCTTGGTTTATCTCCAATACATATTTTGTTTAGGTTATGATATAAAAAAAATGATGCATACTTGTTACTAAGGAGAATTATCTTATATGAATAGAATGTAAAAATTATTTAAGCGACTGAGAAAAATCCTTTATTGAAAAATTATAAATTCTTTGAATACAAATGTGAGTTTTGAATAATGTGGTCATTATGATCTACACACGTCGATTAAAATAGTTGATTTCGACCATCAAACCAAACCTTTACACGTTTAGTCCAAATGCTAAATTGCAAGATCATTTACATCGTCTCACTTAACAGAACGTTTTCTATATCAAGAGTGCATATTCTGAAATGTCTCGCCTGCTTTATGAACCATAATTCATTTGTATATTGAAAGCATAAATATAAAGGTTTTAATACAAGTATCACATAAAAATAGCTCAAAAATCCATGAAAATGAGGTCAGTAGTCACATAAACCGTGCCAGACAGATATGTAAACTTTATGATCATTCTATACACCATATGTCGTGACATATAACTTATAGTATCTAGGAAACAGACCAAACCATTAAAATCTAACATTGCCCAATGAACCATGAAAACGAGGTCAGTAGTCACATAAACCCTGCCAGACAGATATGTAATCCTTATGATCATTCTATACACCATATGTCGTGACCTATAACTTATAGTATCTAGGAAACAGACCAAACCATTAAAATCTAACATTGCCTAATGAACCATTAAAATGAGGTCAGTAGTCACATAAACCCTGCCAGACAGATATGTAATCCTTATGATCATTCTATACACCATGTGTCGTGACCTATAACTTATAGTATCTAGGAAACAGACCAAATCATTAAAATCTAACATTGCCCAATGAACCACGAAAATGAGGTCAAGCTTAGATGATACATGCAAGACAGATATATATACCTTACAATCATTACATGAACCAAATTTGATTGACATATTGCTAAAAGCATCTAAGAAACAGACTGAACCAGGATAACTTAACATTGACCAATAAACTATGACAATATGGTCAAGGACAGATGATACAAGCCAGCCAGAAATGTTCATCTAACAGTCATTCAATACTCCAAATATAGTTGACATATTACTTATTGTATCTGAAAAACAGACACAAACACAAAATATAGCACAGGCCAATGAACTGTAAAAATAAGGAGGAGGTTATATAAAACCTGCCAGACTAATAAGTTAACCTTACAATCACTCCATACGCCACATATAGTTGACCTTTCAATTATAGTATTAGAACGAAAGACCTCATCATGAACCTTTTGCCTTGCTTATTTGTCCTTGAAATGAGGTATAGGCTCATGTAAGTCCTGTCTGACAGCATAAATACCTTTCTAGGAGCCAATATGCCAAATATAGTTATATTATTATTCATAATAAGTGAGAGATTTCCATGACAAAAAAAACTATACATTTTCTAAACAGTTTCTAAACCAAAAGAACAAAGTCAAAGACAATATACAAATACAAGTTTTAAACTTCATATCATGCGGCATCTGTATCAAAAGGTATAAAACATCCAGGTCTTCTACCCTTTGAAATATGAAGCTGAAAACAAATAATTTTTGCAGTCGCCGGATTATAAACCCTATGACTCGCATTCTGTGAATTAAAGATACAAATTCCTTGTTTAATGTCATGACAAATCTTACTTTGTAAGGAACCACACAAACACGGGTTACCATGGTAACAGTTTTTGGTTTTGAATATGAAAAGTATGAGCACACAAACAAATGAAATTCATACAAATTAATTACAGAAATATATTTTCTCTTAGAACGTTTTGTGGTTTCCGAATATATTCAGATTCTTATTTGAACAAAAAATATGTACATATAAAAATCAGTATATATCTAAAATATCTCTGGAAGTTTATTTTTTGTTTGTTTGTTGTTTTTTTGTTTGTTTGTTTGTTTGTTTGTTTGGTTTTTTTTTTTTTGGCGAAATGATGGAGTATCATGCCGTCTTGTGACTCATTCCGTTGTATTATATTTAATTTTTTATTGCTAGCTAACTTTATGGGGTGTTTAGACAGGCTATTTGTTTGGGCAAACACTGGTGCTACAAATTAAATTTCCGTATGAATATTATCGTTCTTTCTATACAAGCAGCCACATCGTACGGACAAGACGACAATTGTATTACCATCTCAAGTACAGGGTCACACGATGGCTATAGGTCATTAAACGACATTTGTAGTATATAAATCCTTAAATATAAATTGTTAGTGTAATAAAGGGTATACTAACAAAACGTTGTTTATGTCATGTTTCTTTTTTTTTTTTTTTCTTTCAATAATACAAATTACAGGTCACCGAGCTTAGCGTATAGCTACAAATTGTAATCAACTAATATTTTTGTAAGGATTTATACATGTTATACGTAAAACATATCATTTGAATAGAAAGAAAAGTAACTGAATGAATTTTAAAATAAAATAAGAAGAACATTCTCATAAAATTGTGTTTTCATTAAATGACCAGTTTCTTACATAAAATGGTATTTCTCATTGAAATCGTGATCGATCATTTAATGTTGTGATTCCTAAAAATGCAAAATCCTGTAAAATGCACACAATCATGAAAGTGATATCAATGCAATGACTTTTCCCAAATTTTATCTTTGTTTTTCTTTGTTCTAGCTAAACAAAACAACATTATTATATAAATAGGGGTAATTGTGATAAAGGCATACCTGCTTGCTACTCTAATTCCTACAAAAATCTTGATCTACCTTAAAGTTCTTATTTAAAGGTTTCTCGTTTAGAATCGATTAATATAGACATGGCAGTTTTCCCTAGTTGACATTAAAATGCTATTAACCTTTTGTCGTCTTGTAAGTAACTATGATAGGTTTGGTTTGTTGCTGTTTTATTAACGTTTATCCAGAATTGCTATTTCTTCATTGCTGTATACTACATTTAACTTACTGATTGTTTGAAATAGAGACATCATTTGCACCGTTATAAGCCTTCAGAATTTTTACAATTTCCAGATTAGTTTTTAATGGAAAATCTTGCCCTGTTAAATTTATAAAATACTTCCATTTCTTATGTCTCAGTAAATCCTTCATGCAAATTAGGTCAGCTTGTAATACTGTTATTTTACCCCATCGAACGTCATACGATTTAGATGACATGAACACGTTGTCAAAACAATTGACTATTGTTTCAAGAGCCTTTCGGCGTACATCGGACATTTTTGTATCAGCATGAACACAATAGAAGTTCTGAGGTCGATAAATACTTCTAAGTAATCTCTCAAATTGATTGATTGCTTTGAATATGAGCACACTGTAAGCTATTGGAAAGTCTTCTTCCTCGCTGGAAAGTGTTGATATAATGTAGCCTCTATCTCGGAGAAACTTCTTACAATCACGCGTTCGACTGATATAGTAAAAAGGCGATAAAGCGGATAGATATTCGTTTTGCAGGCTGTTTGCCCTGGTAATTTCACGTTTTTGTCCTGTTAGCAGTGCACGACAATTAATAGAACCAACAAGCCTCTTCTTTGTTAATATGTTTTCATTGATGAACCACCTATTCATTACATCATTTGCATAAGAGCTCCATTCGTAAAACATATCAATGTCCATGAACATAGAATCAAATATATACACGGTAATGAAAATTAGAATTAAACAAGCTGCAATCAAGTTTGTAGACCGAAAAGGAAAGTACTGAAAAAAAATAAACAGAATAAAATCAGAGTGAATAAAGTCGAAGAGTTCCAAAATGTTATACACTTCCTCAACATATAAATGACTAAATAGTTGCAGTTATGTAATTAAAATTGGGATTCAGATTGTTTCACTCTCATCTAAAACAGATTAAACGTGTAACACGGTATATCAAAATGTTAAATTGAATTTGGCAATAAAAAAGCAGGATAATAAAAAGACACGTTTTGATTTAAAGTATAGACAACTAAAGAAATCTTAAAAAAATAGAAATAAGGGTATGAGTCAGGTATTGAATCTCACTGAGGGATATCTGATTGGTTAATTTGATATACTTAACCCATTTTTTTTATGTCAGTCTATTGTTCTTACTGTAGATTATTTTTCTAAGAATCCACTGACCACTGTGTTAACTTAAGATAACTTACATTATAAGTTTTAACTTTTAACTTACGGTGTTTTATCCTTTCAAAAACTTCATGAAATCAACATAATTATACATTGGCAGCAGGAGCAATTATGCTGGGGATTCGGGAATGCGTACCACAGATAATACTAGCTTATTGACTGATTGACGATGGATGCCAAATGTAATAGCGTTGAAATATTCTAAACTTAATGAAAGGGAAACAGTTTAAACAAAATTTATATATAATTGTTCAAATAAAACCTTTAGCATATTATTTTCTTTATGTTGGAAAACGACATGAAATGGAGCAACACGAAACGGTAGGTTTGTGGCAGTTGCGATAACCTTATAGATTTGAATTAGTATGGCTAATTGGTAGCCAGTCTTTAGATTACTTAATATATTTTGCAAAATACTATATATATATATCAATTTCAAAGGTTCTAAATTTTGGTAAATACAAACAAGATAAATATATTCTGTATATTAATATAGGTCTTTTAAAGAAATCATCAATACCAAAATCTATTCATTTTAAATAATTTGTGATGATAAAACATTAAATGAAATATTTATTAAATATATTATTTAATATGAAATCTGGAGTTAAAAGGGAGCTAACATCCAATTTAAGTTATATTAAACTTATGTTAACATTCGTCTAAATATAGATGTGAACCGTGTGGATATAATCATTTCCAACTATTATGGAATAAAAAAGACAAAATACGAAATTATCTTTATGACATTCCGTTGATTTATTATCAAAACGTAGAACAGACCCCGGATTTGTAAAAATGGGTTATGCTTGAGAATTTAGAAGAAGTAGTGGATTCGGAAACAATAATCAACTTGCGACAAAAGTCGCTCGTTTATTATCGATTTCGAATACACTACTTCTTATAAATTCTCTAATACATAGCAAAAATCATGTCCTATTAGTTTGAAAGTTTCGATGAGTCATGTTAGGATGTTGCTTTGCACTTTGCTAATACAAGAAGCCATCCAATTCCTCTTTTTGAAGAATACGTTGGTAACCTAATGCAGGGCAACATTAGGCCCTTATCCAGATATCCTCTTTTTGAAGAATACGTTTGTAACCTAATGCAGGCCAACGTTAGGTCCTTATCCAGAATATCCTCTTTTTCAAGCAGCAGACTAAACGTATCTTCCTTTTATTCGGGTGGACCCACTTTACAGACGCATAGTGAAAAAGTAAAATCATAAAAATACTGAACTCCGAGGAAAATTCAAAACGGAAAGTTCCTAACCAAATGGCAAAATCAAAAGCTCAAACACATCAAACGAATGGACAACAACTGTCATATTCCTGACTTGGTACAGGCATTTTCTTATGTAGAAAATGATGAATTAAACCTGGTTTTATAACTAGCTAAACCTCTCACTTGTATGACAGTCGCATAAAATTCCATTATATTGACAACGATGTGTGAACAAAACAAACAGACATAATAGGTAAAGATGTCAAAAATAGGGCTACATCATCTGCTTGATTCTTTCTTCGATTGGAAAGTATATAGTGTTTAATAAAATGCAATGCGAATCTCCGTTCAAAATAGCTACTGACAACACCAAGGGCAAACACAAGAACAGGACTAATCTAGCTGTTCGTCGTCTCGTATTCTTGTCTCTTTTTTAACGTTTGACAGATGTATTGTATGACCAAATCGATGTGGACACATTTGATTTCTGTGTTGCTTAACATTTTAAGTGTATTTGTAGTCAGTATATGAAATTACAATGACAATATACCTAGGTTATTAGGAAAACAACTCCAACAATATAAACATACTGCCCTTGGATGAAACTGTTAGTGTAGATTAACACAAAAGGGAAGACATTATCACCTAAGAAGAAGAAGTGTGTTAATCACCCTAACACCTTCATCCCAGGGCATTTTGTTTTTTATTTTTAACTGAATGCTTTATGATTTAAGAGTGCACTATGTTATTAGGAGGACAATTGTAAAAAAAATAAAGTCTTAAAATAGTTAACTAATAACAACAACAAAACGACGGAAATGATGTAGAAGTAAGAATCGGTAAACCTCGGTCACTGCGGGTGTTAAGGGGGGTACCCAACACTATACGCCAAAAAAAAAAAACCCTGTCGTTTATTTTTTCTTGTTTTTCTCTCATTGATAAACTAGGCCTAGCTTAACATCCTATAAAAATTTCAAAAGATTTGAACCGTTGGTTTAAGAGATTTGGCAACTCAAATATGGCTTCTTTTACATGATAATATCGGCCAATCTTGGAAGTTTCAGAAATATGGGTATATAATATATAAAATAAATGCAAACCCGCTGCATTTGTTTGCACCTGTCCTAAGTCAGGAATCTGATGTTCAGTAGTTGTCGTTTGTTGATGTGGTTCATAAGTGTTTCTCGTTTCTCGTTTTATATAGATTAGACCGTTGGTTTTCCCGTTTGAATGGTTTCACACTAGTAATTTTGGGGCCCTTTATAGCTTACTGTTCGGTGTGAGCCTAGGCTCCGTGTTGAAGACCGTACTTTGACCTATAATGGTTTATATTTATAAATTTTGACTTGGATGGAGAGTTGTCTCATTGGCACTCATACCACATCTTCTTATATCTATAGGGGTTTATATGTTAATATTTTAAAAAAAATAATCCAAAATTGACAATAGCATAGTTTATAGTGATAAATGATGCGAATTTTAGTTCACCGATATCCTTTACTTGTAAGTTTTTTATTCTGGATTTAAATTTTTGTCCGAACTAAAACAAGGGGGTTTTCAGATTCAGCCCCCAAAAGTGACTATGATGGGTCAAGTATTTGAAGAAGAAATTTTTTTTTTAAATGTGTGGTTTATTTTTATTTAAAAACTAACCATTTGTAGTGCTATATCAGTCTATTATTCTGGCAAAATTTTATCAAAATTTAACCACCAAATTTTTTTTCTATTAAAGTTTAAAATATACCCCTACCCTCAATAAATAAGAGATAGATCCATTTTGATAGTACATATGGGCTATAACTTTTTTTGTCTTTTGATCTAGGCCTTAGATATTTGGCATGTGGATGTATCATCATGAGGTTAAGTGTCTTGTATCATGATGACATTCATGTGACCTTCAAATTTGACCTCAAGGCCAACGTAATGTATTTTTTCCCAAGAAACACGACCAGACCATAACTTTTTCGTCTTTTGACCTAGCCCTTACATCTTTGGCATGTGGATGTATCATCATGAGGTGGTGTTTTGGCAAGAAATACTAGAGCAGGCCATGGCTTGTTGCCTTTTGACCTAGGCGTGAGATATTTGGCTTGTTAAATTCAATTCAATTGAATTCAAAGTTTTATTTAGAGTCGATATTTAGTAAACAAATACATATTACACAAGCTCTAATGAGCTATTCAAATCGACCATACAACAATATAGACACACCTTATGACAAATTCCATCCATACAAAATACATAAAGTATCTGTGATGAAGACAAAAAAAAAACATGTACTTCCATAAAAATTTCAAAAAAGGCATAGTTTCAATTAAGGCGAAGTGTACGCACTTAACTACTACTCCACAGATTTTTTTTTAATTTTACATACGGATTCCGCTTGTAAAAGCACACCAGAAAATACAAGTGAAACTGCGAGCTACTGCTCACTGACGCATCACACAATTAAGGGGTACAGAACACCTAAAAAAGTAACTCTTTTTCATTGTCTATGTCATTGCAGCGTTTTAAAATAACATGCAATATGCAAGAATTTAAAAGATCCAGATCAGAATGTTTACATTGTTGCTAAGAGCAGATGTACACTTATTGTTACTTGTTGAATCTTTTAATCTATTTATAGTAACACATTTTCCATAAATAAATCTTCAAAGAGACCAAACAGGGAAATCTCAAAGCAAAATGAATTTAAAAAAGAAAAGCAGGGGGTCAGATTTTTTCAAATGGGCAAATGAAGGGAAACGAAGGACCCAGACGTATTTGGCATCTTTAATGACCACTACAACTATATTCATCACTACGTTGATATAGCAGCAGAGACTGAGGTTACTGATCCCTTTCATGGGAAAACACAGTCATAGGTTAATTGTTCCGGATAGGCAAATTTCGGGCTTAGGAGGGTGTTAATTTTAGGCATTAACACCAGTTGCTAATATTATCACATGTTACTATCGGTGGGCGGGGCTTATGAAAGGTGAGTGAAAATTAAAAATGCCGCGTGTCCAATGAAATGAATGGATAATATAAGAAATTTGCATCAAGTATAATCAAACATAATAACAACATGAATCGACCAAATATTCTACCATGAATTTTGTGATTATATAAAAACTATTTTTACGAATTTTATTTTTGTTCGAATACAATTATGGTGTACATATACATCAACCAACTACAAAAAGACAACGTTTATTCCAAAGGGAACACATTTTTAGAAGCACTGAGCAACCTAATAAAATCATCATGCAAATACAGAACAAAATGATGAATTTATTTCATTTGGTACCTTTTTACGAATCTGCATATTTTGAATGTCTTTTTTGTCCTCATATTTGTACATGAAAGTTCGATTTAATTTTCCTTTGACAGGCAGATGATTCGTTTCCACGTCGATTATTCGATTACGCATGTTTTTTCTTAAAAATTTAAGAAAAAAATTCTGTTATTCATCTTTTCTAAATGAAAACTTGTTAGTTCTTGAAATCATCAGATACCGAAAAGCTATCGTATCTAAAAGGAAATGCGATAAAATCAATAAATCCAGACTAGTTTATTTCTATTTCCAATCGAATAATAATTATTTGATTATGTTTCATCTTCGTTTTAGCTTTAATATTTTTTTATTTTTTTTGTAATTTTTTTTAATGGAAAATGAAAGATAAATTTTGTAAAAAATAAGGATAAATGTATGTCCTACATACCTTATCCATAAGATATCTTGATATGTGAACCACTAAAGGGGTGACCACCGGCTATAACCTCCCTTTGATATATTGTTATTAATTACAATCTACAACTTAAAATCAGTCTTTTGTTCAATAATCAGTCATTTTTCAGACTGGTTTGTAATAGATTGCAAATGTGGGTTATTAGATACTTAAGTTGCAGCAGATGTAAATAATCCTTTCAGGTAATATAAATACTACTTATTGTATTTATTGCAAAACTACACCCATACTTTATGTTAACTTATTTAGTACTTGTTCAACATTATATAATTCATTATGTAATGGTTTAAAATATAAGGTTTGCAAATCATTGATCGATAATTTTACGATTGTTAATTGTATATGTAATGTTTAACATCCAAGATTTCCTTGTGAACATGAATGTTCTAAAGTCAAAACAAAAGTGTACGAGGTTCATAATACAAATGAAATTATGTTTTAAGGAGGGTGAATAATCAAAATCCAGAGTAATAACACGCCAAAGAAACTATAACAAGACTGATGCATGCACAAAAAACGTAAACCACTTGACAAGTCAGCTAAAACACTGGACAAGTGAAGTTACAAACAGACATTGGTACAAAAATAATGAATCGGATTTAAGAAGAACAATATTCTATCATATCAAAATAAAGCCAAACTAATCGGGACGTGGGAATATTGAATACACAGGGTTAATTAGATCCAGGCGGGTAACGTGTCCATTGTTTTCAGCTTCATTGTGTTTCTGTTTTGTTTTCAACATTTTGTTGCTGATTTCTCGTCTGTCTTCGACTTTACTTATAAAAAACCGATACTGACACCATACTGTTTAGAACGTTGTGTTCGTTTGATTAGTTACCTAACTCTCAATTTTTCGAAACTTTCACGCTGCTTTTTCACGAGGTAGATTCTTTTTCCAAAAATGTGCAAATTTCAACAATACATGTGCGAAGAACCTAAATGTTTAAAGTTCTCTTAATACAAGTGCCGATAACGAAAAATGAACAAATCATTGTGCATACAGGTACATATACCATTAACCAAAATGTTCAGAATATTTGTCCTTTAATATACATAGATATGCTTTTAAACAATCAACAACAATAACAGTATATTGTGTTCGTCTGACATTTCTCGAGATTTCCCTCTGAACCGGATACGATTGACTCAATAAAATAACAAGATCAAATGTCTCACGTAATCTCAAACATTTAATATATAAGTTGTCGGTTTTATGCAGTTTAAGTTTATAGTTTTTAAAATTTAGAATGGAAATGGGGAATGTGTCAAAGAGACAACAACCCGACCAGAGAACAGACAACAACAGAAGGTCACCAATAGATCTTCAATGCAGCGAGAAATCCCCGCAATTGATACCTGAAAAATAACAACAGAGAGGAAGGCGGCTAATTTGTGATAAATAATCATTCAGACACATGCTTCAAAATGTTGTATGAGAACTACACTTAAACAGGATGTAGTTTATGTGCACCTGAGGGATTTCAAATTACTGCTTTGATATTTATAATATCATGTTACAGCCACTTTAGCTAATACACAAATGACTCTTATGTATGGACTTTGTATTGATGGCAGATCTCTGATACATTCTGTAACAAATTTTCAAATGTTCTAGATAAGAGAGATTCAGAGTTCATCATATTGAAATATATCGTTTTTTCCGGATTTGGGGACCGTTTGTTGACCTTTATATAAATACTTGTGGTTCTTTTGTGTTGTTTGGCAGCCATCTAATTAACGTTTATCCCACGTCTCTTTAAATAAGAAATACCAACAATGCTTAAAATACTTCAAAAATGACTGTTTTACTTTTCCACCAACAAGTAAAAAATTGGCACAGCCAACCAGGTGTTCACCGAACCATACATGTATTGAGAGAAGACACAAATGAGTACCATGCATGAGTACATTTTATTTCAATGGTGCACTTCGAACGCAAGAAACTAATCAAGTGTTTTTCTTTTATATCCAAGTTGACATTTCTCGGTTCCAACTTAGATAACTATGAGAAATGTAAACTGGGAACTTATATATGTTAATTTGGAGATGAGAAATATCAATATGCAGTTTGAAATGAGAAATGTCAACTTGCAGTTGGAAATGAGAAATGTCAACTTGCAGTTGGAAATAAGAAATGTCAACTTGCAGTTGGAAATGAGAAGTGTCAACTTGCAGTTGGAAATGAAAAATGTCAACTTGCAGCTGGAAATTAGAAATGTCAATATGCAATTGGAACTGAGAAATGTCAACTTGCAGTTGGAAATGAGAAATGTCAACTTGCAGTTGGAAATAAGAAATGTCAACTTGCAGTTGGAAATGAGAAATGTCAACTTGCAGTTAGAAATGAGAAATGGCAACTTGCAGTTGGAAATGAGAAATATCAACTTGCAAATGGGAATGAGAAACATCAACTTGCAAATGGGAATAAGAAATGTCTAGTTTGAAATGAAAAAAAAATCTTAACAACAGAATGTTCATACTGGTTTATCATCATGGGGCAATCATACACTTCAATAAACTTTGAAACACAATAGAAAGACAATGAAGCATTGAACATTACAAACCACATTAATATGGGATATAAAGCGAGGTCAACACAATTCTAAAAGATACATTAACTTGTCACATGATCACATGGGAATCTGGACAAATTAATATCTGTTTAAAATTAACAAAATATGGCTAGGGAGGATTCAGGCGTTAGCTAAATCGTGTTAACTCCCCTTCAATCGAAAACATCATTTTTTTATACAAGTCAAAAACAGTTTGAATCGCTTCGCGATCGTTTGGCTAGGTTATTATAGTCACTCATCAAAATTTAATTCTTCAAATTCACTCTTCATGGCAAAAATAAAAACAAATTAAAAACCAATTGTTCAGAGAACAACTGACAGTCTTTCTACATAAGATTAGATTAAGTGTTTTTGATAAAAAGAATAAAAAAACACTAAGGTATGAGAAAACTATACACCAATTCAAAAATATATGGTTTCTTTGAACTTGCACTTGAAATATAGGAGATTATAAGCTACTTCTGGTCTAGAAAATTTCACTTCCTATGTTATATAAAAGAACATTTTATACTGATTTGTAAATCAAATGGTTGCTAGGTACATTTATGTGAAATTAAGGAATCTTAAGATACTTGCAGCTTAGAAAAAGTAACTTCCGGTTTTATCTTAAACGATATTTTACACCGATTCCAAAACAAATGGTTTCTATGTACTTTTACTTGTAATAAGGGAGATATTCAACCACTTTCGATTTACAGAAGGTCACATCCGGTTCCAAAGATAGCTTACTTTACACATATTCCAAACAATATCATTTCTATGCACTTTTGTTTCAAATAAGGGAGATAATTAGCTACATCCGGTTTACAAAAGGTGATTTCCGGTGTCATTTTATATGTTATTGTATGCTGATTCCAAACATTTATAGTCTCTTAGTTATTTTCCTTTGAATAAGAGTAAACATGGCTACATCCGGTCTGCACAAGGTCACTTCCGGTGATGTTTTCAAGGTCATATGTCACCTATCACTTTGTAAAAGACCCCATGTCTTTATCATGTACCAGTATGAAGCTATAATCAATAAGCCTTAAATTTAACTATGTCAGGGCTATAAAACCTGTAAGATATCATCCCATAGCTTTGGACAGAATGTATCATTTTTCTTTCAAAAACTCAAACATTTTGCATCAGTTCTTTTGTACCTAGCTTTGATAGTATGAGATGAGATGCACACACAAGCAAAGGGCAAAATTTAGAACAGGACCTTGACCTATGACCTTGAAACCAATTATTTTTTGACGGACCAAGGACCTAAAATCAAGATACCATGGTTCTCTGTCACTCACAGTTCATGTGTTACATTTATATATCACTTATGTCAAATACAAAAGGGGAAATAACTATTGTATGGAGTTTCAGTGTCGCTGCGGTTAAAATTGAATTAACAACAAATTGGGAAAAATAAATTCGATTTCTTTTACGGTTGCGAAGGAGATGCACACACAAGAAAAATAGTGTTTGGGGAAATAGATCGACCAATAAAAAGTTAAACACGGTGATTTTCAAAAGCGCAATAACTGTTCGATATCATATGCAAGAAATATAAGAAACATCTTGCGAAACCACTTTAGACCGCAAGAAAAGGATTTGGCGGTAGAAGAATAAAATTATAATCTGAACAAATACAATAGGTCTTTCAACAGAAAAGTGGAAAGACCTAACTAGATCAATAGCAGACATAAATGTATGTCTCCACTGGTTTGAGCTGAAGTAGTTTTTTTGCTGAAGAACTTCTATTAACTGTAAAGAAACCAATTAAACGCACATCTTAATTGAAATATTGGTTGTTTCCTAGTATCATTCTACCATAGAATCTTATTAAATTAATGTCCTACACATCCATCCCTATTTCGTCTTGTCCAATTGATTCATCTATATATTAAATACAGAATGAGGGAACAATGAATATTGAAAGCTTAAAACATTTAAAACATACAAAAAAAACACTCAAAACCATACATAACTGACCTCGTGCATTCGTCATTTGACTCTTCCAATTTTGAAAAAAAATTGTAAAAATATTCGTATTTAACTTTGGGTGTATTGCTTAAAGCAGACTGTTGTAGCATGGGTATCATGTATTAACTATGTCACCCTGTACACAGAACATTGATGTTATCTACAGCGGCCAATGGAGTATCAAACACACATAAAACTGAAATACATGATAAGGATCAATGGATAATTTATGATACAGAAAACTTGATTTCAGTCATGTATTTCTACTGCATCTGCATAAACAAAGACATATTTCTCCTAATTTAGATTTAATGATATGAATAACAGGAGATAAAGAGACCGCAATGAAAAGAAAAAATAACAAGCCATCAGATTACTTCATTGATCTTCCTCAATCCTTGTATATTAAAACATGCAATAATTTCAACAAACAATAACATTAAAGTATTATCACTTTATTTTTATACTGATCTCTGTGTATGTTCTGCATTTCTCTTTTTGCTTATGGTTTAACTGAAAAACACAAATATATGTATTAGAATTTAAAATTAATAAAAAAAAAATCAATGTTCGTTTCCATGAATTAAGTTCAGAGTCATCGTTCTAGTTTTGAAGCAATCAGAACACCTGAAACAGTCATTTTCCTATAATGCAATGCAAGTTCCGAATTGAACTATTCAAATGTTTTTATCAATGAAAATACATTTTAAAGTGTAGATAATATATATGGAATTTAACAGATAAACACAATAGTTTTACATACTATATTGGTTTTGTTCATTATTAAAAGCCGTACAGTTATCTTTTGTCGCTTTCATCCACATGATTTGGTCTCCGATGGATAGTTTTTCTCATTGAAAATCATGCCATTTTTAAAGTGTTATTTTTAATTCCTTATTTATATTATATAAATCTACAAAATTTCATTATTGATAGGCAAACTATTCATTTGATTTAGTTACCTAAATATATCGAGTTTCTATAGCCACTTCCACACATACGATTTGTTTCGCCAGCACAAGCCATGTTACAATCTGATTCTGGTATCCTTGGATACTGTTTGTTTGCTAATTCATTTCCACAAAGACAGTATGTCCGCCACTAAAAAGCAAAACAAATTTTAATGTCTATAAATAATAATTGAAACATGTACATGATTTGTAACAAATAAAAAGGAATACATAGACGTATTTCAAGGAATGATTATAATTCTACAAAGTGACGTCACAGTGGTAAACTTAATCCACATTGTATATAAACTATATTATTTGGTCTCTGTTTTTATGTACCAGTTTGCCTCGATCATGTTTGAGAAATAAATATCTACAATAGTATAACAAATTACGATTTTAAGCCGAACACAAATGTTTATTTTAAATTACGTATCTGATTTTTGAACTTTAAAAGTTGGTTGTGAATTAATATCTACCTGCAAGCCCGTGTATTTATATCCTTTACAATGTTCACGGCATTTAGCCAATGTTATAGAATTCCCCAAGTTCGATATTTTATATTTGAGATGTCGATTACTATCATCCTTGTAACATCCAATGTAACCTAATATATAAAGAAAACATTTTCTTTAACTAATAAACAAATTTTAAAAAATAAGTCATAATGTGTATTTGGAAACTTCCACTCGGACCCGTGTTATATTTTTCTATTTCTTTTCGTCGTTAAGCTAATTGTCAATAAATGAACTTAACAATATACCATTACAAATCAACATTATAAGATTGTAATCTTTGCCACTTTTTTCTCACTGTATATCTGAACGACTATGATCTGTATTGTCGCATTTAACAGATAGATCGATGTTCTAACGAGCACTATAATTATAGACTATAGACTTGTTTAATAATCACGAGAAAAAGGGACGAACAGTGCAATCACGCGCTTATTTTTTAGCAAATAACGTACTTACAATAAGATTTCTTACCGCGCTGTAAAAAGTTGTATAGTCATTGTGAGTTTTCATTATGTCAATTTCTAGTTTCAACTACAACTTATATTTGCATCTAAAATAAATTAAGTTCGCGCAATTATCAAAGTTTTGTAAAAATGTTTTATCTTATGTATACAAACCATCACTTGCCGGATCAGCCTGTTGTACAGTTGTTTTAAGCAAGCCATTTACCGCCTTACTGAGGTCTGTTAGTCTGGATTTAATTGCAGAAATGCTGTCACTATTTTGCTTCGAAACTGCCTTTATTTTGTCCAACTGATAATTCCCTTCTTTAATCCAGTTCGAATTGTCTATAAGAAAGCCACTAACTGGTATTTCTTTCCCTGCATTCAAAGTAATACTGACCGGTTTGCGTTTTCTTAGACTTGCAACTATTGCAAGTTGCAAGAATGCAACAAGAACTACAAAGGTCTTCATTCTGGCAAACCACGTCAACAGTACCAGGAAAACTCGAGTTTAAAATGATAAAAACATAATATATATATATTGCATGCACAGGTATTGATTAGTTATGCGGCTGTCGTTTGATATGTTATATGTTCACGTGTTGTTTTCATTTTTTTCATGGGTATCATATACAGAGGTAGGTAAAATAAAAACAAATCAGTGAATCTACGTTGAACATGAAATAATTTTAGTCATTTCCACCAATTTGGACGTAACACGTGAACAACGGCCTTTCAGCATGATAGTACCCGAAAACAATACATTCAAAATTAGTTCCCCTTCCATTTTAATATGCCAAATACGTGATTCGTCTACATGAGGGGTAATTGGCCCTTCTTCGCTGTTTCAATGTGATTTTGTATAATCAAAGATTAAGATTATTAAGTTTGAACTCGTGTGCGTTTAATTTATAGTTAGCTTAGTTAGAATTGGATTTATTCATCGATTTCCATATATGAATATATCTACCTAAAATTGTTGAAAAATTTATGTAAACACGTATAGTCGAATTGTTGTTTAGTTGCTGTCTTATTGACGTGTACTCCCAAATCATCACTTCACGTAACTATAAAACAGAGCAAATCATAAAATGCTGTAACAACAATATGTTGCGCATTAGAATTGTTAAGATTAATCATGACCTATCATAATTTCGTTCGAAAATGACAAGGTCCGTATCAAGGAGGACTACCATTATCTAATGCAACGTTTTTCGGATGCTATTGAATTCTCAAAATCAATTATAGGCTGTCATAATTTTGTTAGAAAATGACAAAGCCCGTATCAAGGAGGACTACCATAAACTAAAGCTACGTTTTTCGGACGCTATTGAATTATCAAAATCAATTATAGGCTGTCATAATTTTGTTAGAAAACGACAAAGCCTGTATGTAGGCGTATTTTATCTTTGGAAAAAAGGGGGAGAAATCATGAAGTTCGAAGCGAAATCTCTGATTTAACAGTCTTTACCTATATTGTTTGTTTTCAGAGTTTGGTTTGTCCAAACAGCTCGGCTGCCACGTTTTATTTACGGTTATAACGATTTGAAAATGTGTTTATATTGCAAAGTTTTTATATTATTTGTACATATTAAAAGCATAATAAGAAATATTCACCTACCGCAAATATGTCAGGAGGATTGGAATGGTCTTATGTTTTATGTGTCAGTTTTTCAACACTAAAGTCGATACGTTTAGCGTTAAATGAGTCTAAAAATTATATTGTCATACTTCAAACCGCATATTTTAGTTAGAGTTAACTTCCGTCAGTGGAGTAAACTATTTATCGTTAACCCTTATTTAAGCCAATGAGGAGTAATGGTAAGGGCCATTATTCATCCCTTGAACTTGCAAAAAGGAAAGATATTCATGCTTTTCCGTGTCATGTTAATTCTTCTGATAAACGAACCAGTTATTTGATATTACTTAGTATCTAGAAACTGAAAAATCACTTGTGATAACATTATGACATCAAAAACATGTCAAAATTGACCAATAACCTAGCATGTTATTGTTTATAACTGTAACATTCCTATAATGCTGTATATAATATGTATTTCTGTACACATGACATTGCTTTAACTAACAATAGACTAAATCATATGGTAAGGATCAAGTGACAATTTACGATACAGTACTGGATTTCAGTCATGTATTTCTACTGTAGCTGTTGAGGCAATTTTTAAATTTAAAAGTATGAATAACTGGAGATGTGGGGTAAACGACAAAGGGACAACAACCAAAAGACAAAAATAACATCAGTTTACCGACAACATATACTTCATTGATCTTCTTCAAACCTTGTTTATTTACGTTATTTGGTAACACGACGAACAAAGGCCTTTAACCATGATAAAACTTATACAAATACATGCAGTTTATGTTAAAATAAAATAATCCTTAAAAGACGCAGACCGTGTATATTTACGTCAAATATTTGTCATTTTAAACTGAAAAAATAAATTTTGCAAAATGCTCTACAAATTATAAAGTTAATTGGTTTGAAAAATGTAACAAAAATCTTTTGAAATCAGTTTTGAAAAATAATTTTCTTAATGAGATTTGAAATTGTATTTTCATGAGATTACATTTTTTCATTTCACGAGGATATTGAAAAAATTAATGATAAGTCTGTGTTAAAAATGATTTAATTGATCAACAGTTTGAATAAATTAAAACATTCGCAATTCCTTGTTTTAGAAAAAAACATATTTCAATCTCATTATAAAAGGCAAATATTGAAATTGCTGACTTTTACCATTTTTCAATTTGATTTTAAATATTGAAAAATGAAAAATGCTCTTACGTGGAGCATTTTTCATTTTGACTTTAAGTATTGAAAAATGAAAAAATGCTCCAACGTGGAGCATTTTTCAATTTGACTTTTAATATTGAAAAATGAAAAATGCTCCAATATGGAGCATTTTCATTTTGACATTATAGATTGGAAAATGAAAAAATGCTCTAAGGTAGAGCATTTTTCATTTTACTTTCCAATATTAAAATTTGAAAAATGATCCAATCTGCATCATTCTTTTAATCCTTTAAATTTTGTTAAGTAGAACGAAATGAACTTTGTTTCAATATAGGTGTTTTAAATTTTCAAATTGTCGACGCTATTTTTAAAGTTTCACTGTTTTTTTTTTTCTTTTTCCTTGTTTTAAGCAAAATATCTTGAATAACTTGTTAATGATGTATACATGTGCACTGTGTGTGGTATTAACTAATTCCGAACATGAGTAGTATACTGAAAAAACGATAATGACCAAAAAGATGTTAAATTTTTATTAAGTAGTTTACCCACAAAACACACGATCTACATGTGTCTTATCGTTTTGCATATATTTTCTTCATACATTCTTACAATTGGTAAAATGTACGTTGTGTTCGGTCTTACTATTCTATCTGTCCATCTGTTTGTTCAATATCTATAATAGAAAAAACATGTTGCAAGAGGTCTACTCAATTATCTATCCATAAACTTCTGGGTATATCTTTTGGGTTGCACAAACGTCTATTAAAGTTAATAGTCTATTAAAAGTACACTTAAATTTAATTATCTATTACTTGCGTTGCACAAACGTCAATTAACGTTAATAGTCTATTAACTCACTATTAAATTTAATTGAACAAAGGAGCGCTATTAAGTTCTTAATAGTCCATTTAAAATGGATGCCAAGCAAGTGCTTGATTTGCTTGTACCTCGAAATCAGTCGAAAAATTACCGTGACAGGCTACTTAACTCGATGGATTTGTCGGACTGAGAGCTTCATTAATGTGACGTAATTCCCTGTGTCCGCGCGGCCGGTGATAGCGTGCTTTTCCTGATTTCGTCATATCCGCAACGTTACAGAAAAGAATCGTTTTTGTAATTGTTTTTGTCTTCCGAAGAGACAGAAGAGATAAAAATTGATAAGTTCAAGCATAAATAAAAATATAATTGCAATCCTATGATTAACCATATTTATTATGCATTTATTAGAGAAAAAGGGTTTCATTTTACAGCAAATTTCATAAACCTGAAGAAAAAAAACTTTTGCTAGCATCCTTGGTAGTCTGTTTTTGTTCAATCTAAACTGTATTTCGTAGTATAAAGTCTTTCCTTCAAAATTAACCATTTTTAGAAGGCATGCGCGAAATCATCGGACATTTATTGAAAACCTTTCAAAACAGGGTTTTCCCGGCTTAATTTATGGCACATAATCATTATCTTGTGGGTAAGATCATACATGTCATACATTAAGAAGATTTCATGAAATTAAAGTATGTCCTTTATTTGTTAAAATATTCTATCCGATTATAGGTTTTATAAGTTTACCAAAGTGGAGCCAAAAGTCTTAAGTGCGCGGATACATCGGACGGCACATTACGATAACAATAATTCACGCGGTCTTTGCTATGCAAACAAAAATAGATCAGTTTTAAATTAGAGCCGTAGCTTTTCTTCTTAAAAGATCAATATTAGTGTCAACATTAAAATTTAATACACATTTTCCTCAAATACATGTATTTTGTTGTATAAATGAAGAAATCTTCGAAATGTGTAATATATTCCCCGTTGACGCTTTGGTGAAGAGTGCTTTCTTTCACGTCCGTATTTCTATCAAGTATGGCATGCAAAGTTAACATTTTAGATGATTACTACATATGGGAAAAATAAATAACAGAACAGTGCACAATAACATACATTGCAATTCGAACATGAAGGACACAAGAGAAACCACGTGATAATTATGATATATTACAGTGGTTTAATTTATTTAGATTTTTTTATTAAAGAGGGCATGGTGTATATTGTCTGTAAAATTTATAACCAATACATAGAACAAATATTTTTTTAACAAAAGAAAACTGTAATAAAGATGAAAGAAAACTATCCGACACTTTGGTATATATCTTTGGTAACATCAAATAAATATCTGATCTTCACATGGGATAGGGTTCATAATCAAAGTACTGAACATCGGATGACCTGGTAGATGGTCACAAGCACTTGTCTCAGAAAAAAAAAATCACATCTCTATACCTGAAAGTTATGTTAAGGTACATAGATATATTTTTTATGCCCCCACCGTAGCGGAGGGGCATTAAGTTTACCCTTGTCCGTCTGTACGGACGTTCGTACGTACGTACGTCCCAAATTTGGTTTTCGTTCTCTAACTTAAGATTGCCTCAACCAAATGTTATGAAACTTATACACAATTCTTATTATCACAAAACACAGATCAAGTTTGAATTTTGGTGGCGTCACTTTAACCGTTCTAGAGTTATGCCCTTTATAAATGGAAAAATTGCAAAATTTTAGTTTCCGTTCTCTAACTTAAGTTTGCCTCAACCAAATGTTATGAAACTTATACACAATGCTTATTACCACGAAATACAGATCAAGTTTGAATTTTGGTGGCGTCACTCAAACCGTTCTAGAGTAATGCCCATTTATAAATGGAAAAATTGCTAAATTTTTAGTTTCCGTTCTATGACTTTAGTTTGCCTCAACCAAATGTTATGAAACTTTTACACAATACTTATTACCACGAAATACAGATCAAGTTTGGAATTGGGTGGTGTCACTTTTACTGTTCTTGAGTTATGCCTCTTTATAAACATAAAAAATAATGAATTTTTCGTTTTCGTTCTCTAACTTTAGTTTACCTCAACCAAATGTTATGAGACTTATACACAATGCTTATTACCATTAAACTCAGATCAAGTACAAATTTAGGTAGAGTCACTTTTACCGTTCTTCAGTTATGTCCCTTTATATCTTTATATGATATGTAAGCGGGGGCATCATCTGTGTCCATGCATGGACACAATCCACATTTATTTCTGAGACAAGTCCCTGTGTGTATGATGAATAAATGACAGGGAATTCAACCTCACCGTAATAATTATTATATTGTAGTGATCATATGGAACGCCATAGCTGCCTTATATGTACTTATTTCTATATATGCACATACTTTTTCTTTATACTTTTTCTATATATGCACATACTTTTTCTTTATACTTTTTCTATATATGCACATACTTTTTTTAAATTATCATACCCCCCCCCCCTTTCCAAAATGTAATTTTCCCGTCTTTTCATAGAAGGTGTTCGTAATGATTTTCTGGAAACAAAATCCAGTTTTCTTTTCGTGAGTGTGAAACACATACATTTGTACTTCGTTCCAAAACTGGTGTAATATTAACGTATAATAGATTGAATTAGCAGGTCAGGGTATATATTTGCTATATATAGAAATAAGAAAGACTGCAAACGGTGAAAAGGTGTAGGGTTGTCCGTCAAAGTTATGAAACTGACAAAATGACAATTAGAAACAAGTTAATCGTGTTTAACCCGCCACATTCTGTATGTATGTGCCTGTCCTAAGTTAGGAACCTGTAATTCAGTTGTTGTCGATTGTTGATGTGTTACATAATTGTCTTTCGTTCATTTTTTTGTACATAAATTAGGCCGTTACTTTTTTCTTCACACCGAGGAGGATTAAAGTAGAAAATATCCTGCAAGACCATAACATCGACTTAATGTGCCATATTCCGGAAATGATACGAAACCGACCGATTTGATTATTATACAACAATTATAACAAAATGTCTATTCTATGGTGGCCGGTTAAGGCCATTTCGCGTTTTCGCCTTTTCGCCTTTTCGCCTTTCATATTCTATAGGGCGAAAACGCGAAAACGCGAAATCGCGAAGTCGAAAACGCGAAAACGCGAAGTCGAAAACGCGAAATCGGTTTCGCGTTTTCGACTTCGCGTTTTCGACTTCGCGATTTCGCGTTTTCGCGTTTTCGCCCTATAGAATATGAAAGGCGAAAACGCGAAAACGCGAAATCGCGAAATGGCCTTAACCGGCCACCATACTATTCAATAAAAAGTTTAAAGTATTGAAAAACATCAAACATATTCTTCCGAGGAAAATAATATTTTACAAAGGTAGCAGGCTATTCAAAACAAATAAATTAACCACACAACAAACAAAAATGAGAAATGTAATAAGGGAGCTACTATTTGATTTTTATGGGGGTGCTAGGATGAAATTTGAAAAAAATAGGCCGGACAGGAGTTTTGAGTAAAAAAAATTCAGGATGACAATATGTGTAAAAAAATTCAGGATAAACTAGTAAAAAAAGGCAGGACCGAATTGAGTAAAAATAAAAAGGCAGGACAGAGATTACAACTAAAAAATGGTAGCTCTCTAAGTGACCACTGTCCTTGTTAATGACCTAATAGTGTAAGCAACAAAACGATTATGTCACGGGATAATCCGTGTTTAATAAATGCCAAAATGTTGACTTAATTTGTGTTTTAATAGCTTATTTCTTCAAAACTACTTTTATTTCGCACATGAAATTTGGCACACATGCACCGTGTCTTATTGCTTTAATCACAGCAAAATCATCGTGATGATACAACAAAACGATTATGTCACGGGATAATCCGTGTTTAATAAATGCCAAAATGTTGACTTAATTTGTGTTTTAATAGCTTATTTCTTCAAAACTATTTTTATTTCGCACATGAAATTTGGCACACATGCACCGTGTCTTATTGCTTTAATCACAGCAAAATCATCGTGATGATACACTGTAATAATTTTGCTTTCGATGAAAATATAGTAAATTTAGGGTAAAATTTTAGTCTTACTTCAATGCTGAAATAATTATATAAAATTCACTTAAATACTTTTCGTTTTGTTATATCCTATATCTAATGTATAAACTATAATATAAGTACTATTTTAAGCACCAACAAAGAGCATAATAATTTTATTTTCACTTACTGAAACTTAAACTCGTTAACTAGACGGCTTTTTGGACAATGGGCACCCTACTATAACCTTCCCGAATCGAAGTGAAAACTTGCCTCGAGGTGACTCTCAAAATGGAAGATATAAATATAGCAGCAGTTAGCCAAGTTGTCAATTTTCTTTTATGGACGTCGACAATAAACTATATTTAAATTAGTAACATAATTGAATTTAAGACTAATGCTAATTTATCCCTCCCTCGTTTTTTAGACTCTTCTATCCTTTTCATTGACAACACATGCAATTTCTTGTATCTTGGAATTGGACATGTTTTGGTGTCAATTGAAAGTAGACCCGTTGATAAATGATGAAAATCACTGAAATCGTGTTAAAATCGTGAAAAATGAAAAATTGCGATAATCATGATGACGTCGTGAAAATGATGAAAATTGAGAAAATTTTGTGATTACTTCGTTAAAAATGATGAAAATCGCGAAAATGCATGTGTGTCACATTGAATTTTAGAATTAAATGGAACTTAATTGACTATTAAAACGTTAATAGTCACTTAATAGTCTATTAGTTAATAGAAGCCTTAATAGTGATTCGTGCAACGCTATT
Organism: Mytilus coruscus; assembly: GCA_017311375.1. Classification (NCBI taxonomy): domain Eukaryota; kingdom Metazoa; phylum Mollusca; class Bivalvia; order Mytilida; family Mytilidae; genus Mytilus; species Mytilus coruscus. The sequence continues at coordinate 74,018,883 of CM029597.1, read as the reverse complement.
AACTCACTCTATTAACTAATAGTCAATTAGATATTTAATAGTCTATTAGAAGTTAATAGTCTATTAACTTAATAGACGTTTGTGCAACCCAGTCAAGGTGTGAATGCATGAGAGGAAAACCAATCAAAGTACTGACGTACTGTTTACTCTGATGGACTTAATATTTGATGGCTGCCGAATAAATCATACAGATTGCAATCTCAAGACTACAGTACTATCAGTTGCTTTCTCAAGTCGAGTGGTAAACATTTCAGTCACATTTAAGACGTAAACATACTAGTATTTAAGATTAAAGCAATGGACTAGGTTTAATGGGCACAGTAGGTCGGATAGGGCAATAGAAAATAATTATATGTGTTTTGCAGTGTCTGAAGATTAGATAAATTAAATTGCGTTCAATGAATGTTCGAATGTCGATCTGCCGTGATTTTGTATAAAACAGTTACCCTTCCTCAATACGAGACTGAAGAAGTTTAAGTGAATATATTTCTATACTGATTTGATCCTTGGTGTGTATCCAGTCTGCGTTGGTTGCTATTTTCAATAAAATTTCACACCGTGTTTTGTTCTTTTTCTAAAATTTTGAATAGATCTAATTTTAAAAGTAAGTCGGACGTGGCCTATTTCATAACATGATCTCACTAATATTTAATTCGTGTAATAATTACCATGTTTTAAATATTAATTGTTTTATGAACTGTCTAAACGGAAGAAGTAATTCACAGAAGTCTTTCTCTTTGCTTAATCAGTAGACAGTGGATCAAGGAACTATTGAAAAGAGGATGTATTACCGGTAATAAGGGGAAGAGGAAGGAAACAAACCTTATTGTATACTTATATTTAAGATATGCATAAGGAGATAATCATGGTCAGCAACCTAACAAAAAAGATTAACATACATGGACATCTATTGGCTTTTTGTTAAATTAAAAATCTAAGGTCTATCGCATTTTTTGCTTGGTTTGCTTGAATTCGTAAATTGGAATACAGCGCCTACTAAATTTCACCCCCTTACACCCTTTAACAAACACAAAATACACTTTTTAGTCTAATCCATATCCGGAAACTGAAAAGTGACCTATTCCAGCGATCCCTACCGTGATAAAGTAAGAGCCCCATCCCCCGAGTATAGACCTTGCATGTCATGGCTCGAAAATCTAAAACAGTTCTGGATCTTGTTAAGTCAAGTGGGTTTATTTCCGAAGTATTAATGGGATTGTATTTCTGGAAAAATGTTAAAGAAACATAATTTTCAAAGGTCAGAAACTGAAAGCATAAAGAAATGCATCTAGTTTGATCATCCAAAGGTAACGTTGTCATTCTTAAATGGTCTCCACGATAGTCACCTGTTTCGAATGTGAGCGTACAAATAGTGAGCTCATGTTCCTCAAAATATTTTTACGTGCAACAATAGGCGAAATATGATGCAATGTTCATGTTTATAGGATAGTTAAGGCTTTTGCTATCAAATATCAACGAAAAATTATGGTGATGATGACTAATGACCGTTTAAGGTTTTAGGTTTCTCACGATAGAAAAGAAGTTGATTTTACAAATAAATGTTCATAAAAATATTTTCATGAGAGATTATATATTATGTAAAGCGATAAAAATGTTATTTTGCACTCTTTAACGTCAGCTTGTACAAATGTATAAGCAGTAAAGGGTGCCAGTTCAAAAGAACACTAAAAAGTTGCCATAGCATAACTTCGAATTCACTTAAGGACGTCCTTCATGTCGGAATCAAATTATATTCTCATAAGCTTATTTACCGACTTGTTCCTTTATTTTTGTGAGGCTGACTTCATACAGGAACTTCTAAGGAAGAAAGAAAAAGAAGTTAGCAATATCCTTTAACTTTACTTTCCGCTATAAGATGATGTTCTCTCACTAAAAATTCAACATCTGGTGACTATGTTGAACGCATCCATCCCATCGAACTAGAGATAAAGATAAGTCTGCCTCATATCTTGACTTACATCTAGAAATTGACAATGAGGGTCGGTTGAAAACAAAACTTTACGATAAAAGAGATGACTTCAGCTTCCCAATTGTGAACTTTCCATTTCTATGTAGCAACATTCCAGCAGCGCCTGCATACGGAGTATATATCTCCAAATTGATACGATATTCCCGGGCTTGTATTTCCTATCATGATTTCCTTGATAGAGGATTGCTGCTCACAAGGAAGCTATTCAACCAAGAGTTCCAAATGGTGAAGTTGAAATCATCCCTTCGTAAATTTTACGGACGCCATCACGAGTTGGTTGTCCGTTGTGGGATATCTGTTTCACAGATGATATCGGATATGTTCCTTATGTCGTTACTACAATCCCGTGCCCTCTTCACTAATGTGACCTACCGAATTGGACTATTTACCGGGTTTGTAATAACATGAGCAACACGACGGGTACCACATGTGGAGCAGGATCTGCTTACCTGTCCGGAGCACCTGACATCACCTCCAGTTTTTGATGTGGTTCGTGTTTCTATGGTGTGTAGTGTACTAATATTTGTCTGTTTGCCTTTTTTTGTTCAGCCATGGCGTTGTCAGTTTATTTTCGATCTATGAGTTTGAATGTCCCTCTGGTATCAATCGCCACTCTTTTACACAATTACAGAAATAAAAAGGTTTTTTATGATAGAACAATGATTGTGCGATGTTCAGTAACACTAGAATTTTTTCGTAATCACTGAGGGCATGCAGCATTTGGTTTTGGTTTTTGGACAATGTAAAAAAAGCCTCCAGTTTTTTTCTGTAATCAGTGGAAAATTGTGTATATTTCTTTTTCGGTATTAAAAAATGGAGTGGCTATAAGAATAGTTCTTGGGTTATTTGTCCGGCCATTGCAATGTGCATGTCATTGTATTTGCGTACGGAATTGCGTGTCATATTATCTTCAGCAGCAAAAGGGGGTCGCGTGTTATCCGATCACTGATTTTCAATTTTGAGATCATGGCTTAAAACGGCGATATCAGTAATTGTGAAAATTTTTTCCAGTTTTCAGAGTTTGACAAGGGAATATGATAGTATGAAATTCAAAGAATGATATTATTTTATAAATGGAGTCAAAAATACTTGAAATCAGAAGGAAAATGGGAAATAAAAGGTAAATGATCAGAGAGCTATAATTTTACCAAATTATTCGACTCGCTAGAGCTGTATAAATGGTGGAAAAGATTATCAAAGCAAGAGTAATTGAGAACTGTTATTACAACTTTTTAATAATAAAATTTAACTATATTCTGAAAATGAATCTTGAAAGTAGCCCGTGAACAAAGTGGAGGGGAATGACACGGCTTTTGGGAGGTAGGGGGTTACAAAAAGTGTGGATGTGGAAATAGGATTATAAAAAGTGGGAATATGAAATATAGGTGACAATAGAGATGGGATCTGGGGAAAAAGAATAGAAGGATTTGGGAAAAGGAGCACCCCGTGTTACCCCGACCCCCTCACGTAAATAAAATAAAATCCCACCTGGAATTTCTTAATAAAATTTTTACAGTGTTGTTTACTTTTTTGGGGGAAACATAATAGAAAAATTTCCCACCTCTCACACAAAATATGGATAACTTTATGTTAAGGGGACTATAACTCTCTTTGACAGCTTCAGACATAATAATTTTGTACCTTTTCAACTATACCAAAATCCTTACGTTAACTTAAAATGCACGAGTCAATCACGACCCAAGTTTGTTTTACAAGTAATTTCTTCCCTCTTCTTACAATGTGAAGCCATAGATTAAAAAATAAATATGGTACATACAGGATTTTTTTTCTAATTATACGTTGTCCACATATAAAGAAAACAACAATTTCAATTACCAGTAACAAGACTTGGGCTTAACAATTTAAGATTGCAAAACATTGCTTTTAAGATGTCCATATGTCCATATATATAATTTGCGACCCCCTGGTGCTGCTGAAGATAATATGTCACGAACACAGACATGCGCATTGTATTGGCCGGACAAAGAGTTCTCGTACTATTCGCCCAGTTAGCCGGACAAATAGCAACTGCCTTAAAAAAAAGGCGCGGACTTCGCAGGAGACATCTATTGCCGTTGGTAATGCATGCGTAACAGTGTCCCAAAAATGAACAACCGATAGAGAAAATATTCAAATTCGGGTTTTATCGTAACAAAATAGGCCATTCGTTTGTCATCTTAAGCCATGGTATGACAACCAGTTGAATTTTTCAGGCTCCGGCAGTATCTTAGTGAGCGGAAGCAAAATCATTGGCATGCAAAAAAAAAAAAAGTTCCGAAAGACCTTGCGATGATTCATTTTCGTGTTCAATTCGTATGTCCATGTTGCCTTTCATAAGGTCATCGTTGTGGCATCATGTCAACTCGTGTCATCTTCGTCTCTACTACGTGTGATCATCGGTGCCATCAAGCATATTTCGCCTGACGAAGACAATTCAAAGAAAAACAAAAAGCTGCCCGATTGTCTTAGGAATGCAATACGATTACATAAAGACCTCGCATTGGCGTCGTGTAGTCATTGTATTATAGTACTATGACATCGAGATGGGAACAAGGAAGACAGTCGGGTTTAAGTAGCTTAATTTCAAAAGTATTAATCTTTACTGCTTATCAATCGATGTTTTGTTTTTTTTTCCGGAACTTCTTTGATCTATTTTCAACAACGTAATAACGTACGTATGTGTATTTGATTTCAACGAAAGCAATCTCTGTATTACTGAAAAATTATTACATCAGGGACTTCTGTATCACAAACTAGTCATAACATTTACTAAATTTTATCATCGGTACTGACAAGGACATCATTCGTAAATATAAATCAACACGCAGACATGTTATACGTTCAGGTATTTCACATCCAATCGTATACGGTAATATTCTATACAAAGCACAAAAATGTCGGCATTCACCTCAAAAGCTAACCAAACATTTAAACAGACTTATTCAAGGAATATAGTTACGATACAGTTGTCAGGTAATGAAAGACGGCATATTTAGGTATATATATTTATTCACTCATATGGTCTTTGCTTTGAAAATAAACAAATTTATTCTAAAATAAGTTGTTGGCATGAAACGGGTTATGTTCTTTTCATATAGTTTATGATGATATGATACTAAACCCCTAATTGGAGGTATGTGCTTGATTTTCATATGTTGAAGACATTATCTTTCAATCAGATTAATTTAGGTCTTGAGCGGGCATGTCAGTAACTGCTAGTAGTCCGTTGTTAATTTATGTATCATTGTCATTTTGCTTAGTTTCTTTTATAATCTATTCAGACATCGGACTGTGAGTGTTATTCTGCACGTTGTTGTGTGTTTGTATATTCTACATTGGTTAGAGGTATATAGTGATGGTTTAAATCTCACAAAACATATTTAACCCCTGTCCCAAACCATGAGCCTCTGGCTTTTGTTGGTCTTGTTTTTTTTTTAATTCTAATTCATTTATATTTTGGATTTTAGTGTGACGTCTATTTTCACTGAACAAGTACACATTTTTGTTATGGGGCCAGCTGAAGCCCGCCTCCGGGAGCTGGATTTTCTCGCTGTGTTAAAAACCCATTGGTGGCCTTGAGCTGTTTTCTGCTCTTTGATCGGGTTGTTGTCTCTTTTACACATTCCCCATTTCCATTTTTTAATGTTATATACAGATATTTGGAAAGTTCCACACACATGTAGGTATACAGTCGTGGGTTCTTCGGGTAAACTACTTCACATCTTTTTTTGGTCATTATCGTACTTTTCAGTTGATACCACACACAGTGCACACGTTTACATCATTAACAAGGTCTTCGAGATATTTTGCATAAACAAGCTAAAACAGAAAAAGAACAGTGAAACATTTTAAAATAGTGTCGACAATTTGAAAATTTAAAACACCAGTATTGAAACAAATTTCAATTTTAATATTGCAAAGTAAAAAGAAAAATGCTCTGCCTTAGAGCATTTTTCATTTTCCAGTTTATAATGGCAAAATGAAAAATGCTCCATATTGGATCACTTTTCATTTTTCAATATTAAAAGTCAAATTGAAAAAAAGCTCCACGTTGGAGCATTTTTTTTATTTTTCAATGTTAAAAGTCAAATTGAAAAATGCTCCACGTTGGAGCATTTTTCATTTTTCAATATTTAAAGTCAAAATGAAAAATGCTTCACGTTAGAGCATTTTTCAGTTTTCAATATTTAAAATCAAATTGAAAAATGCTTAAGGTCAGCAATTTTAATATTTGCTTTTAAGAATGAGATTGAAATATGATTTTTATTTTTCTAAAACAAGGAAATGCAAATGTTTTAACTGTTAATAAATAAGATCATTTTAACACAAACTTATTTTTTTTAATATCCTCGTGAAATCAAAAAATGTAATCTAATGAAAATTACAAATTTCAAATCTAATTAAGATAATGATTTTTATAAAGTGACTTCAAAAGATTTTTGTTACACTTGTCCAACCAATTTACTTAAAAGTTGCAGAACAATTTGCAAAATCTATTTTTCATTTTAAAATGACAAATGTTTGGCGTAAATGTACACGGATGAAGAACTCTTTCATGTGACAATTAAAAAAAAAAAAACAAAAAAACAAATGCTTACTCCTTTGTTTTATACAATTATATACCTACTGTGATTTCATTTTGAATTACCTACCTGATTTGATCTGACTCCATGAATACATTTGTACAAAATCTGTAGGCTATGACATATTCATTATTTATCCTCCAACTTACCCTTTCAGTAGGGCTGAATATCTTCATTAAGGAGTATGGCCAAATTTCCCTGTGTTTATTTCATTAACTGGGTCAAAATCTCCCACCGGACATAGAATACTGAAGAGTCTTTATCTTAATATACCTAAAATAGCTAAAACATCCTTGGTGTACATATTTTTTTTTCTCCACAAATAATATTTTATGTATGACCTGCATGATTTTCTTCTACTAATCAAAAACATTGTTCACAATATGCAGACTATGACCTGTACATTATCTATCCTGCGATGAACCTTCCAAGAGAACATAATATAACGTGTGTTCTTTGTGACTTGTTAGAACTCAGGCTTTAGATTCTCTGTTGTGTGTTTTTCTTCGATATTAAGATTTTTCCAATCTTTAACTACTTACATCGAGAAAAAAAAACAACTGGAAGTTGATTATCCCATTTATTATCAATTAATAGACAACTTTCGAGTTCGATGCATTTCCGTCAAAAACTTTGGTTTTAGTGAACGTCATTCGTGCGTTTAGGGGCGTCGTCACTTCCGTTCCAATGTTGAGCGAGTGGTTGGAAAACTATAATGCTATATTGTACGAATTTTTTGGCAAATTGAATTCTCATAATTGATAATCAGCACTGCTGTCATTAGGGAATTGTGATTAAGTACCTACAGAACAACTTTTATTTCTAGTTTATCCTGCACAATGACGATCACTAAGACGCTTGATGAACATTAATACTGCAGGGATACAGGCGATCCCCTCTATCTGGTAAATGACGTCATAAAGGCGCGCATAATTGACGAGTTTTTTCCGGTGACGGACAAACTCGAAAGTGGTCTATAGGATTATACGTTTGTACTGTTCTTCACCTCAGTCTAACGAGTTATATAGATGATAATTGCTGGAGGCAATTGGAAAACAAGGGCAAATCAAAACTATAAATTGCCTACCCCGACCATACAACATCATAGTCAAACGCGAGAAAAACACATACAAAAGTTTTACACAACACTAATGTTAAAGTTTGAAAAACACGACCCAAAACAATCTAGGGTTAACACAGATGTTCTGAACGGGTTTTCAAATTCATCTCCCTTTTTGTCATTCGTCTTGAAAGTTATTTTTCGAGATTTATCTCATGTGACCCGAACGTGTTTTTATAGTTTCTTCTCTATTTATAGGTTATTCTATTTTAGACAAGGGAAGATTTAGACCCTGTTATAATATATAGGCACCTGTTTATTGCTTCAAATGTATGCAGGCCCGTCATTTTGTTATTTGTGTTTTCTGGTTGTTGTATCATTGACGTCTACCCTACATATCCCTCTATCTGTTACAGAAAACACTCATATGAAAAAATCATAGAATATTGTTTCTTCGCCTTTCTTAAAATCAGTGAATTATCAAGATCAATCATGACTTAATCAATTTCGCTTGAAAATGACAAAACATACTCATCTAATTAAACATCGTATAAAATAGTGCAATATGTGCCAAGCAAATATAAAAGAAAGTAAAATGAATGAGTTTTACTTCTTAACTTTTGTAATGGTCACGTGTCGTTTAATAAGTGACGAAAGTATAAAACTGTGACAACATTTTCTGATCTGCTTCTTTAAAGTTGAACCAACTTGCATAACATATATTTGTCTAGCGTGACGATTGTTTTTTTTTATTACAAATGTTCATTGTATTGCCACGTTTTTAGCTTAAATATTCACTTGTCTTCCCGAACGTATATAATATCATCACCAGGTACATACAACAAAGCCCGCTTCAGCCTGCTTATCTCTTGAATCCTTGTACCTTCATCTGTCATATCTAAATATGTAATATTTTTCAAACAATCAGGAAACTGCTCATCTGACAACGGTTCCAATAAAAGGGGAATGACACAACTATCTTTATCATTAATATGTCGTACTAATGCTCTTTCCATCTCGTTCTCGCACCAAGGGCTCGCAACAAAATGTCTTGTTAGCACAAGAATTATCTTACAGCTTTTTCTGATTGCTTCTGTGATGTTCTTGATTATAGTTTTTCCTGGAACGAAATCCCGATCCGCAATACAACCTGAAAATGATTTACACAAATATTACATTGGTAGCAATTAACATGATAAATTACCGTTATTTCTCCGTAAAATAGAATCCGAAAATTTCACATGGGAACGAAATAAGATATTTTTACCCTCTGACGTCATACAAGAATGGGTGTTGTTAAGATATAATGCGTAAACAAATACTTTCCTGTATTGTTTACTTTATTTCTTTAAAAAAGCCAATGTCAATGTATTTAAAAGAACGACGGGGCTGGTCATTTTGAAATCAAACATACAAAATTGTCTTGATCCCCCTTGAAAACATTTAAAAAAAGGGATCCCCCTCTTTTATTAAAACATGCCATAATTTTAACATGGAAAACACTTACCTTTGACACACATGATATGTAGGATAAACTTGAAGATTCAAAAGTTCACAAATGTATCATTAGAGTTAAAATTGATTCCCCCACTTTAAATTTATAACAAAATTTTAACCCCCCTTTTCCACTTGCAGAAAAAACTTGATCCCTACATTTTGACCAGCCACCCCCACCCCCACCCCCACCCCAAACCAGCCCCCTCCTCCCTTTTCCTAGGTAAAAAATGATAAGTTCCTAACTGTTATCTATTTGAGTTCAGTGTTATGAGATACCCTAATAGTATATAATATATATATATATGCTGGTTATTATCGACGGGAAACCAATCATTATCATGTTAAATAATAATTGTAAAATATTTGTTTTTTGTTTTTTGTTTTTTTTTTTAAATATTCTTTGTAATTTAGTGTTAACTATTACAGACATGTGTTTATTTTCATTGACTAAAAGCGAGCGGTCTTTATTAGTATTCGATACATTTTTTGTTCGTAAACAGACGGAAGGTGAAAACATTACATTTTTCAATTGATTGATGGTTTGTGATAAATGCAATTGGCAGCACTCTTTGTTATATCATAGCGACTATTTTGTTTGTTGGGAAAGGTAGTGTTTCCGCAAAAAACGGCACACCTTTGACAGGAAAACAATCAATCCAAGACAATTCAGATCGGAAAAAACGAACATTGACACGGGCGGAGTTTGAACACACAACATCAGTGTTGAAAGGCTTGTGATAACTGTAGATTAACTACGAGGCTCTTATATCTTTAGAATTCTATAAATTACCTTTAAAAGCTTCGTCTTCGTCTGAAAATTTCTTTTCTAATTCGAAAAGAAGCATATTGATAACCCAGTCACTGTCTCTCTTGCTATGAGATATGAAGAAACTGTATTGATATCCTTCGGGGACCTGATGAGTCTCTAGAGAAATCGGAATAGGTGCTGAAGATTGTTCAAACTCTTCTTCGAGATCCATTTCAATATCGTCTTGTGGAATTACAGATGATATTTGTTCTTTGAATTGTTCGAGCTGCTTCTGTCTTCCTGTGTCTAAATTACTTCTTGCTGTGTCACATTGCAAAATTTCCGTAATTACATTAAGACCGGTTTGTTTCAACAATTGTTTTACCGTTAACACATCGTGAATAAGTGAACACAAATCGGAGTAGTCGTTCCTGATCATGTATTCATACACTTCATCCGTATTTGCCTGCTGTTTTTTGCATTTAAGCAGTATGTAAACTATTTCTCGGAGAAGATAGTATGGCTTGTCACCTCCATTAATCTTGCTTTCAACGCCATATCGTTTCAGTAGATATAAACACGTAAGTTTAAAGTCAAATGTCTTAACATATGAGCATAAGGATAACGCCCGTTTCATCCATTCTGCAGCTGTGACGAGTTCGTCTAAGTCGTATAAACATGATGCCATTCTTTTGGCAATGTTGTATTCGTTTGGACCTGATAAAGATATTCCGTGCTGCAAATAATCAAGAGCGTAGTGAATAAACTCCTTATTCTTGACCACATGGGCGCCATATTTTTTGGTCCATGGAAACTTCGCAATCTTCTGACATATTCTTGCCAATATTTCCATATCAATAGCAGATCCTTTTGATTCGAAGCATTGATTTCCATCGTTGAGTGCTCTTTGAAAGTACTTCCTAGACAAACCTCGGTTTTTCGTTAAATGGAAATCGCCTAAACTTTCGGAAACTTGCATACGCGTACTATAAGCGAACCAGTTCATGGAAAAAGTTTCTATTGATGTAGTAAGTATGGCTTCAGCCATTTCAAGTCGCTGTCGTTTTTCATGCGAATCTGTCTCTTTCGAAAGATGGAATAAGGCACGTCCATACTTATTCAGTACAAAGGAATCGGGTATGTTTTTCTGCATGTCATATGCCTTTTTTAATGGTATCATTGGGTCTTTGATATATTTGACAAATGACTCATCTTGAAAGAACTCAAAATCTGTAGGATTATTTTCAAGTGTCTTGTGACGTTTTATTAGAATATGGCCTATCTGTGCAAGTGATCTTGAAATGTAAGTTCTTTTCTTATCAATGTCATCAGTCATATTTGCAACATTTAAAAATATTTCAATCGCTTTACAGGTAGCATCCAAGACATCTTTTTTCTATGTTCAGTTTTTGCCTCTGTAGTGAATCGACATGACGATTCCATGCCTCCCCAATGTAATACGACCATACTATTTTGTATGGAAATTTGCTGCAAATAACTTGAGCCCTTTCAAATTGTTGAAGGGCTGTTATTTTGCGAAGAAAGTATTCGTTTGTTCTACTGCATTGAATAGACTGTTCCAAATTACTGATAGTTTGTTTGTTGTGGAAAACACATTTTTGGAGCACTAATCTTCGTTCTTTTCGCTTCTTTGGTGTTCCGCCTGCAGCAGCTTGTGTGCATCAGTTAATTTGCTGCTTGCAATGTTTTCAATATTAGCTGACATATCGTGCACCAAGGCATACCCTTGTTCCAAAAGACAAACGGCTTTATTGACCATGTCTTCTTCTTCAGTGCTATTAATAATTTTTTCCACGCGTTGTTTACATCTTTCTGCGTCTGATATTCTATGCAATCCCTTATAAATCTGTTCTAGATCGGACAATGCGTTTAAACTGTTATTATTTTCCCTTAGAATATGTTCAAGATTTTCTTTTGCATAACATCGCAATCTTGGTAGTTTTGTGTTCAAAATAGCAATCATATTATTAAGAACATTATGTACACACTTATGCTCAACTTGCAGACGTATTTTAAGTGCTTCTATTTCGTCATAAATCATTGGTATGTCTAACACGTACATCAAATTCAGATTTAGTCCAAATAATCCTGGTACCACGGTACTATTCATCCTGTTATGTGTTCAAATACTACACATCATTTCCAACAATACTCCTTAATCATGACTCCTCTGTAAGAGAAAAGTTGCCATATAAAATAATTTGTTTTTCATTAAGATGAATGTTTACAAACTGTATGCACTCTGCTAAAAAGAAAAATAAAGAAAAATAAATGACATGAGATATAACAAATAGTTTGACAGAAATAAGACCTACGGATTGAGCTGATTCAATGCTGAGTATCGACGTAAACATGCAGGATATAGACTAGAGTTGTCATCATCGAGATACAAATAATCTCGATTTTAACAATGTCACTGTATGTGATAATCATTGCTCCATGTGATCGATACTGTCTTTATATTGAAGGAGTTCTTGCAGTGTTGGATACAACGTATTTTTTAGTTGTTTTAGTGAAAGCGTTATTCTGAACATGTTTAATACTAGTAGTAGCTTAAAAATGTGTTCGTGATTCGTCTGAGTTTGTTTACAAAAATTACAGCAAAATTATTGAGCCACAAGGTAAATTCAAAAAGGGGAAGTCCATAAAAACTGACAAAATCAAGTCTTGTCAAATGTTCAGAAATATCAATAATAAATGCAAACAAATATTTCTAAATTAACAGTATGTCAAACCAGAGACAAATGATACATAAAATTGTAGTATATGTCTCTTGTCAAACTTATCATAGTGATCATGTTTTCAAGTACGGTGTTGACCTACGTACTGAGGGATGCTTTTATCCATAACAACGTGTTTTCATCTAGATATATGTCCTGTATTTGGTTAGCATCAGCAGCAATTCAGGGAATTATAAACTATAAAGTACAAAAGAAGCAGTTCATGCATTGATTTGATGTGTTTTCGAGATATGATTACTATTTAGTTCCCTTTACAATGTGTTTTTAAAATATTAAACTGCGATCATTTGATAAACACTTGTTCGGTTGAGGCTATACTTTTAATAAAATTGAGAATGGAAATGGGGAATATGTCAAAGAGACAACAACACGACCAAAAAGCAGATAACAGTCTTTTTTTTTTTTTTTTGGTTTGTTAGATCGTGCACGTTTGTATATGGTATATGGTCTAAATAATAGCATTTGATTTTCAAATATTTTAGCATCGGGCATAACTGAGGAGACATTAAATGCCGAAATGTGAATCTGGTGCAGTAATATTTGTATCGTTAATATTATTATCTGTATTACACGACCAATTTTCTTAAAGATAAAAGACCAGGAATGTAGACTACAAAGTATTGTTATTTCTTCTTTTCGTCTATTTATCATTTCGGCCCATTATATTAAATTCGTGTACATGAAATATAGCATTTACATTATCTTTCCTTCGGATAATTCTGAACATTGAGTTCAATTAGATCCAGCGGTCAGCAGGTATAATTGTTTTCCAGATAAGTTGATGTATACATTTAAAAACGTGTACATGGTCCACAGGGAGCCTCTTCCTATATAATTACATTACATGTATGTTTCATTATAATACGTTTTTTGATTGGCTTACAGCAATCTCGCGTCATTCTGAAATTAACCTTCATTTCAAAATGAAATGTAACATTCATGATGACACGAGCTTCCACAATAAAGTGTACAGGTAAATAAAAGAAAAACTTGATAGAAATCGTGTTTTCATGATCCTAGCAAAAACAATGTAATTATAAGTATTGAATGCTTCTTTTAGTAATTTTATAGGGTTGTAAAAGCGTTGATGTGCGCACATTTTTAGAATGAAGCGCTTCCGCGCTAAATGAACTTCGGTCAACCCTTTTACACCCCAATAAATTTATAAAAAGAAGCATTCAATTCTTAAATGAAGGTACACACCAACGTGCCGCTGGAATGGGTCCCTTTTTTCGATACTTCAAATATATCAATGGGTTGCAACTTTACCCAGGTAAAATGTCAATGGGTCAGTAATTGTTATCTTTCGATTAGATTTTTGTATAACGCACTGCTGTATCTTTTTAAAAACAGATTAAAATGTCAAAAATGTTATATGTTGTAACTGAGCAATATATGAATGGGTTATGTTTTTGCGATGAAATATATTTATGGGTCGTGATATTCACCATCTTTAATATATATATGAATGGGTGGTGTTTTTGAAATCTGAGCTGCACGTCTATACCCAAAATTTCATGTCGAATCATTATTAAGTAATACAACAAGTCCAATAATAGGACGTGAAAAAATTCATATGTCAATTTAAATAAATTTGATCTTTTTTTTTTGTGTTTTAACGCCACTTTTAAGCACCGCTTTTGGGCTATTTCGTGGCGGTCAGTTTTTATTGGTGGAGGAAGCCGGAGTGCCCGGAGAAAACCACCGACCTTCGATAGGAAAACTGACAATCCTAGTCAATTGAGATTGGAGTCGAGCATGTCGAGTGCACCCGCACGAGCGGGGTTCGAACTCACAACCTCAGTGTTGACTGGCTAGTGATTACAGTAGTAACTACTTAGACCACTCGGCCACCGAGGCCCCAATTTAAATAAAAGTGCAAAATAAGAATCAATAGAACATTGTAAAGTGCATATTTATGTAAATATTAAATACGATCGAATAATACAGGAAATAAATATATTATACATACATGGCTTCCTGATAGATTACGTGTTTTACTGCCAGGTTATAAATAGTATAGTTTACATAACTTGTATACTATATGTTTTCTGAAAACCAGTATTTAGGTCATTAAATCGATAATGTGAATAATCATTTAAATTGTTCGGTGTAACCTTTTAACATGTTTAATTAACTGATCTTTACAGCATTGTTCAAGTTCGTTCTTTTATATGAAATTGTTATTATATAATTTTATGAATTAATTCAAAAAATGATAGAATTTGCAGTTCATTAATTTACACAAATACATAATGCATTTGCAGTTTATTAATTTTACACAAATACATAATGCATATTATATGGATTGATTCATGCATTGTGGGGGCCGATTAAGTTACACGTGTATTTCTTTGCTGAATATGTTTTATGGAGGTAAATAGAAAAAGAAAATAGTCACAATTAAAAAAGGAGAAAATAATACGATGTGGACTAGAGCTAGAGTATATGTTGTTCAACTGTGCACATAATTGCATCATGTCTGAAGATTAAAAAAATGAATAAAAGAAGAATCTGTTTGAGGATACGAATGCCCCCGCTCAAGCTAAAATGCAATTTTCCAATTAAAAAGGGGCATAACTCTAGAACAGTAAGTGACTCACTGTCCAAATTCGAACTCTGTCTGGGTGTTGTGGTTCTTAGCATTGTGTATGAGTTTCATAAATGTTGGATGAGAAAAACTTATCATTGTCATTTTGCTTAGTTTCTTTTGTTACTTATTCTGAAATCAGACTCGGACTTCTTTTAAACTGAGTTTTACTGTGCGTATTGCTGTGTGTTTGTTTATTCTACATTGGCTAGAGGTATAGGGGGAGTGTTGACATCTCACAAAACATGTTTAACCCCGCCGCATTTTTGCGCCTGTCCCAAGTCAGGAGCCTCTGGCCTTTGTTAGTCTTGTATGTTTTTTTCATTTTAGTTCATTTATATGTTTATGAGTTTAGTGTGTAGTCCATTTTCATTGAACTAGTACACATTTTTGTTTAGGGGCCAGCTGAAGCCCGCCTCTGGGTGCGGGATTTTCTCGCTGTGTTGAAGACCCATTGGTGGCCTTCAGCTGTTTTCTGCTCTTTGGTTGGTTTGTTGTCTCTTTGATACATTCCCCATTTCCATTCTCAATTTTAAGTTAGAGTGCGGAAACTGAAAAAATTGCAATTTTCCTAGTCATGAAGGGGCATAACTTTAGAACAATTAATGACATATTGCCAAAATTTAAACTCTGTCTGTATTTTGTAGTTCTTAGCATAGTGTAAGAGTTTCATAAAATTTGGATTAGGCAAACCTAAGTTAGAGTGCGGAAACGAAAATTGGACGGACGGACGGTCAAGTGTAAAACGTAATGCCCCCATTGCCTACGGCGTGGCCTTAAAAAAAACAGTGCTTAACATTGTTGAATAACTCCCCGCATTGAAATGATTGATGAACAGGAAAATGACTAATAGAATAGTTCATTATGTATAAAAGTATGTACACACCATGCATTGTCGTATCATGATTTAACTGTAAATTGGCTTACATTTCTGAAAGATACAGCAAACCTTTTCTCGTATTCTGAATTATTAGAAGATGTAATTTTGCATGAACATGATGAATCATATAGAATAATGACATGGAGTAAATTATGAACACCGAATCGGCTAACGCCATTTGGATACACAAAGTGCTCGGACAAAGATGTACCGTGTTTACACCTTAAAATCTACTCCGAGTACAGATAAACCTGTCCGATTGGAAATGTTTTGAGGCATGCTAGAACGTAGATGCATAAAAGTTATATGCATTTTGTGTTTCCCAAAATTTAAAGTTTGAATGTATTTGATTTTCGTTATCTTTCAACCCTTTAGATGATGATTAAAAAAATGCATGCTTTACATCAAATACTGATGTGCCGATATAAAGTGACACAAACACTTGTCTCTAAAAAATATCTGCATGCCTTTATATTACACAAAGGTACGCAATGTATTTGAGAAATGACACTCGGTCGCGAACTTCAGTTATATTTCGATTTTGCGGATTTCCGTCCCACTGAAACTTGTTGTGTTGTAAATCTACATCAAAGTATCGTTGCAATGTTGTATAACATGCCTATATCTGCTGTCGGAATCAATCGAATCTTGCCCTGGGTAGCATTCTTCCTGCAGACATTGTGTCTGTATTTACTACATGTACAGTAGAGAATAACTTAGGAGAAACAATCAACGATACGCCATTAACACCCAATACACCAACACATGCACTTGTCTCTGAAAAAAAATTCTGTATACCTTAATATAACACCAGGTACTTAACTCGCCAAAACTTGGTCAAATCTTATTACTAAAAATAAATGTTTTGGTGTTATCTCAATTTTATACTCGTAACTCATCTAGAGGCCGGGGGCGGGAGGCGGAAGCCCCCTTTTTGTGGGAAAAATTTGGTTGACTACTTAAGGAATCACTGAAGCATGACTGGAGCGGGCCCACTCTTAGGCAGTCAGTGGGCCCCCCTTATGAATTTCTGGATCCGCCACTGTTACAATAATGAATAGACGTACCTCAAATAACACTAATTAGATTTATGTTCATGGAGTCTTTTATAAATTTTTCATTTGGATGATAAGTTCTATTCAGAAAAAAACTAACAGGTTTTGGGAAAATACTTTTTATGATCAACCATTCACTGCGAGATTGATATTTCAAAAGGGCTGTGACAAGACGAAATAATTACGGTTGACATACTTGGAGGGCCTATTACAAATGATTCCGATAATAGAAATAGGCGTGTTATACACCATTTTGCAGATAACTCAATGTAGATTTACGGGATAACAAGTTTCAGTGGGATAGACAACCGCATAATCGTAATATAATGGAAGTTCGCGACCGGGTGACATTTTTCAATTATACGAGTTAGCTACCTTGTGTTATATCAAAGTATATAGATATTTTTTTCAGAGACAAGTGTCTGTGATCACCAAATATCGAAAAACGTCATGATATTATTTACGAAAACTACTGACGAGGTTCCTGACTTTGAACAGGCAAATCAAAATGTGAACGAGTTATATGTTTTTGTGATTTTAACCCTTCTATTTTTAATCTCCATCATCAGAGTAAAGTAAAAAAACATACATAAAACATACAACATATTCTGACATCGGACTCGGACTGGGTTTTACTGTGTGTATCGCTGTGTGTTTCTTTATTCTGCATTGGCTAGAGGTATAGGGGGAGGGATGAGATCTCACAAAACATGTTTAACTCCGCCGCATTTTTGCACCTGTCCAAAGTCAGGAGCCTCTGGCCATTGTTAGTCTTGTATGCTTTTTTTAATTTTAGTTCATTTATATGTTTTGGAGTTTAGTATGACGTCCATTTTCACTGAACTAGTACACATTTTTATTTAGGGGTCAGCTGAGGACCACCTCCGGGTTCGGGATTTTCTCGCTGCGTTGAAGACCCATTGGTGGCCTTCAGCTGTTATCTGCTCTTTCGCTGGGTTGTTGTCTCTTTGACATATTCCCCATGTCCATTCTCAATTTTAGTATATACACGAACAAGAAAACGAATTATCGCAGTTAAACTGTTGATCAGAAATCATGCCGTCCTGTACAATGGATATCGGTTGTTGTATTTCATAGATATATCATTTACATACATGTATATAGCAACGTCATAAACTATACAGGAAACACGAACATGAACACGAGGGGTGTGGGTGGGTGGGGGTGGGGTGTGGATATAAAGATATACATGTACACGTAGGATTTTAACTTTTCCTGATATAGATGTAATATCATCAGGTTAAGCATAATTATCAAAATATGTTAAACTTTGTCATGTACGTTATTTGTTTACACATAGTAAAGTAATTGTTATTAGCTGATTAGTTTGGTGATATGTAGTTTTCTGAAAATTATGTTTTTTTTTTCATTTGTGTAGCATTGTTCAGGGTATATGAAAACACAATATTTTGCGATCTCATCTTTGTACACATGGTACATAATATGCATATTAAAGTTATCATGGTAATGGGACAGTGGAACTAAATAAAAAGCGAACACGCAGAGCACAAAAAAGAAAAAAAAAGAAACGGGAATAAACGTATCTTTAGGACAGAATGCGAATTAAATGACGTTAAATAAAATTATGTAATATGCCTTTTCGAAACCCCTGTATGCGCCTCGTTACATAATTTGCAAACATTTTAGGACAGATCAATATATTGCATGAACATTGTTGATTACGTATACGTATATCAATCGATCATTCTAATGCAATTTGTATGTAACAATTTTTTCATTGGCTTAAAGTTGCCGTCAAATTAAGGAATAACAGTACTGTAGTTGAAGAGTTGCCACCGTCAATTGTAGATTTGACGGTCGCAAATGCAGTTTTACTGGCGACGCGTAGCGAGACAGTAAAACGGAGATTTGCGACCGTCAAATCAAAATTGACGGTGGCAACTTTCAACTACAGTACTACTATTCATTCTAATACATTACAAAAGAAATAATACGATAAAACCTGAAAAAATGTCTAAATTTGACAAATAAAAAAAAATCCGCGAAACTTTATGAATGATTTTGGCGCAAAGACGTCATGGCTAAACATGACGTCATACAAATGAAAACTTACAAACTGGAGATTATTACGTTACCTGTACGATTCAAATTCGGATAGAATTACATTAAAACGGCGAATTCGAGGTAGGTGTTGTTTAATTTTCAATTATATAGAAGTAATCGAACATTTGTTGATTCAATCAATTCAAAATGGCGGGTCCCTCCTTAGTTACGCCTGGTCAACTGTGGATTTGACGGCAACTTTAAGCCAATGAAAAAAATTGTTACATACAAATTGCATTAGAATCACAGTTGACCAGGCGTAACTAGGAGGGACCCGCCATTTTGAATTGATTGAATCAACAAATGTTCGATTACTTCTATATAATTGAAAATTAAACAACACCTACCTCGAATTCGCCGTTTAATGTAATTCTATCCGATTTGAATCGTACAGGTAACGTAATAATCTCCAGTTTGTAAGTTTTCATTTGTATGACGTCATGTTTAGCCATGACGTCTTTATTGCGCCAAAATCATTCATAAAGTTTCGCGGATTTTTTTATTTGTCAAATTTAGACATTTTTCAGGTTTTATCGTATTATTTTTTTTGTAATGCATTAGAATCGGAATAACAGTACTGTAGTTGAAGAGTTGCCACCGTCAATTTTGATTTGACGGTCGCAAATCTCCATTTACTGTCTCCGCTACGCGTCGCCAGTAAAACTGCATTTGCGACCGTCAAATCTACAATTGACGGTGGCAACTCTTCAACTACAGTACTGTTATTCCTTAAATATGTATTTTCAGTAATAAACATGTTAATATCACTATATGCCTGAATACATACATAATACTTACATAATAGATATTATTTTTAACAAACTTTCCAATTTCAAAATAATATCTGATATGTAAAAATATACAGCAATAACATTATGCACAACCTTGACGTTTATCACTGAGTGCATGACTCCGACAAATTGTTGTGCTCAGTTTGTTGTGTATACTAGATATGTTTCCGTTTAATTATTGTTTTATTTACAACCTGGTTTGATTTATTTGAAAGATTTAAATTTAACGTACCACGGTGTTAAATTATTATATTTAACCAGAGTAAATATATAACTGGTATGTATGTGATCTGTTTTCTGGAAAATAATAGCATGTATGCCAGAGTGTCTGTATGGGGTTTAGAGAATTAAGAATAATGGCCAATATTGCAGAAAAAGTGGTCAATAAATATGGAACAGAGAATCACAGAATTCAGTACTTACTTTAGTAACTAGCACATTGCTTTTAACAGTTTAATTGCTTACCCTTCCGATGCACCTGAGATCACCCCAGTTTTTAGTGGGGTTCATGTTGCTCAGTCTTTCGTTTTCTATGTTGTGTTTTGTGTACTGTTGTTTGTCTGTTTGTCTGTTGGTCATTTTCTTTTTTAGCCATGGCGTTGTCAGTTTATTTTCGACTTGTGAGTTTGAATGTCCCTTTCGTATCTTTCGCCTCTCCATTCTCTCGTTTAATCCATTTACAAGGGTAATTAAAAAAACATATTAAATAAAAGATTCTTAGAATAACACTATCTAAACAGTAATAGAAAGAAATCTTGAGGGTAACCAGGATGACGGACAAACACTCATTTTAACATTGAGAATTGAACCTTTTCCTATCTCTGCAAAAACAACACTACTGTCCAATCTATCGCCATCTTGTGTAAACTTTTTTACAAATATGGCTGTGTTTACCCTGAGTACTGTACAGACAACACGAAGCATATAGTAAAGTTTCATGGCATGGCTGGACCTATATAAAAGTTATATGCATTTTATGTTTCAGAAAATAAAAAAAAAACTTTGAATTCCGGGATTTCGATGTACACACATTCCCAGTCTGCAAAATATAGCAAAAAAAAAAAAAAAAAAAACAAAAACAAACACTGGAGTTTCATTTGATGCATAGATTTTTACATGTCACATTCCAAATGTTGCCTAGTTTTGGGGCCCCCTTTTTCAAAATCCTGGTCCCGCTTCTGTTAAATTCTCAATCATTTGCCAATTATAATTAGTTTATATTGACAAAAAATGAAAAAAACAAATATAATAGCAAAATTCAGTAAAGATTTTAACATTCTGAAACTTAAAATGCATTTAAATTTTATCTATCTCGGTCAAGCCATGCTTGCAAACTTATCCAGATGCACAGGTTTGTCTGTACTCAGAGTGTTGTACATGTGCCGGTAAATAATGGCTATATTTGCCAAAAGATTATGATGAACGCGAAATAAATTTTCTTGTTATAGGTAATGTGAAATGTTAGAAAAAAGTTTTTAGGTAGATCTGCCGGAATGGCTATCCTTAACAGAAGAAGAAAAACAGTTGGCTATGTTATTCAAATCGTAGGTCATGTTTGGTAAAAGTAGCCAGTGAGTAGTGTCCGTTACAATCAACATTTTTGTTTTTCTAGTCTAATGAATAGTATATAAGTATTTACTTTATTATAATATATAAAACTGTTGTTTGTGGTGAACCATTTCGGTCGGAAAATACCTCCACATTTTCTAAGAGTAAGGAGAGATATACAAATAATGTGAATACACTAGCTAGAAAAGCTAGATCCAATCCTTCTTTTGCGAAAAGTGTTCATTATTCCCTGTTTTATATCTACTAAAAGCATTCCATTTTTCTATAATTTTCATTTCAGTATGCAATAATCTGCATCAAAAATAGATATATGTCCAACAGGTTGATGACGATCCAAAAGATTGAGCTGCCTTCTTCTTCTTTCCTCTATATCTTCCTCCAATAGTTGGAGTACACCAACCTTACTGAATTAAGGTTTGTTAATCCTTATAAAAATTATTAAGTGAATACCTAACTATTTAAAAATAACATTATATACAGTTAAATTCCTGCAAAGATAATAATAATAACTTCTAGGTACATTAAAATGGGTCACAGTTTAAAATATAGATTAGACCGTTGGTTTTCCCGTTTGAATGGTTTTACACTAGTAATTTTGGGGCCCTTTATAGCTTACTGTTCGGTGTGAGCCTAGGCTCCGTGTTGAAGACCGTACTTTGACCTATAATGGTTTACATTTATAAATTTTGACTTGGCTCATTGCACTCATACCACATCTTCTTATATATATTAATAAAATTTTTAAAAAGTTTTGAATATTATTTACAGGGCATGCATTATAGTAAAAAATCTTTACATTCACTAAACAATGTTACTTAAAGGTAAAAAATAACGAGTTTTCAGCTTCCTGCCTGCTTCATGCTGGAGCTACTACATCTGTCTATGAGCACTACTAGGCGATATAAAATCAATAAAATCATGCATATAAGCTTATATGTCCTAAGCGATCTAATTATGCATAGCCATTATCTATCTGTTATATATATATATATATATATATGTGTGTGAAGCTACTGGGTATTAAAGCTAACGGTAAACATGTACATTTATTCCAACTATAGGTATAGCGCGGCACAACCACACTGACCAGTTATTCTAATATTTCATGGATTTTCTCAGCATTTAATTTTACGTAAAGGGTTGATAGGTTTAGCGCGGAACACCCACACTGACCTAGTTGTTCTGTCCAAAAACCTTTATGATGACTTTAGATTAAAGATAAACGTTGTTTCAGTTGTTTCATTTTACGGAGTTAAAGAAAGCAATTGAAGTGTAACGTGTAACAAGGCGTTTATATCCCAAACGTCCGTTCCAGTAATTTCTTGGATCCAAGTTGTCCACAAACAATACGGCAATACTAAAAACTACAACTATCAATATTATGCACAATGAACTAAAATATTTACACTGACACTTTGCCGATATAAAGTAACAACGGACAATTATATATATACAAATATAATACAATAAAACAGCCTGTCCTCAAGATGGGACGGTCTGTCACTAAAAGACAGTATGGCTGGTATAGTCTGTCTGTATCAGACAGTGTGTGCTGGTACAGCCTGTCCTCCTAGTGGGACAGTCTGTCACTTCCGGACAGTGCGGGCTGGTACAACTTGTCCTCCGAGTGGGACAGTCTGTCACTACCAGACAGTGCGGGCTGGTACAGCCTGTCCTCCGAGTAGGACAGTCTGCTATGTCAATCCTATCAACGTGTACGTCCACTTTGTACCCAGTACAAAGTGTCCTCTGAATATCAAGGCTCTTCTAGCACTTAATATATCCGACGTACGCTCTGTTGAAGGATGACAGCTCATCGACAGCCAACCGACAGCCTCAAGTGCCGTTTCTCATTCTCTTATATACTCGTGGTCGATACCACTATTTTCTTGATAGGAATGTTCTCTATATATTACCCTTACGGAGCATAGAGAGTCCCTTACGGTCACCCCTATAACTTTCGACCCGGCCACTAATTTTCCCGCCAAACGTCTAAATCCACACAACGCTTCCTTCAGAGTGAAACATGCATTGATACAACAAGATTCTCCTGATTTGTAACCATAACCACCAAAAAAACATTACATAACCCACGCCTCAATCTACATGCGTCCCGCATGATACATTTAAAATTACAAAATTTAATTCAACAACATTTATACACAATCTGAATTTTACTTATTTACATAATCAGCCATCCAGGCTGGTCTCTTACTCTCGTGACGAACATTGTCCTCCTCTAATCTTATTGAGGCACGCTTCCTTTTCATTGGGCGTTTTTTCCTGTTGCACTTAGTGCAACTAGTGACATATGCTCTCACTTCAGATTGCAAACCAGGCCAATGGAAAGACTGGCGTATTTTATCAAGAGTATTATGCGTACCTAAGTGACCAGCATACTCTGTGTCATGGCAGTATTCTAATACTTGCTTGCGCTCCGACATTGGAATTACCGCTTGTAATTTCACAATGTTCCGTTCCCGATCGTCATGGCGTCTAACTACTACATCACCGTGGACCTCTAAACAACCAAACTGACTCCATAATGACCTAAGAAAATATCCCTTACTGGATACCTCATTGTATTGTGGCCTTTGACCCTCTGTCAGCCACCGCTTAACACGTTTAAGGTCCGAGTCATTCGATTGTAACTCATTTAAAGTCAAGTCTTTACCTTTGTCTGGCATCTTACTTGTAACTATATTGACCTGACTTTGTTCTCTCTTAGAACAATCACGGTCCGTTTTTGACTGTCTGTCTGATGTTAACCGACATGGTTTTCTGTGAACATTTCTATTCTGGGTACATTGAAAAGTAGAGGACCTTAAAGTTATCGAAGTGTAATAATTTAGCAGACACGTCAATCAGACACTTATTTTTCTTCATAAAGTCTAAACCTAGAATTCCATCGACTTGTAGGTCAGTTACAACGGCCTCTGAAGTAAACTTCTCTTTACCAAAATCAAGTGTAAAACTACCCGTACCTCTAAGGCTTAAATATTTATCACAAACGGACTTAATATGTGACCTAGTTTCACTCAAATGCGGCCTACACAAGTCAGGTATTAAATCATACACTCTTGAAAAACTATAGTTAGTGTAGCTCCAGTATCAACCACAAACTTGACTGGTACATCTTGAATGCTCAGCTCAACAAACATTCCTGCATCCTCTGATGCTGAAACAACAACAACATCATTGTCATTGTTTGAAGACTTTACTTCAGACTTCAATATATTGACCGTACCGTCCGTATCAAAATCGTTCTTATGAGTTCCCTCCGTACTTTGTATCTTAATTCTATTGGGACAATTTCTTGTAAAGTGTCCTATTTCACCACAACTAAAACAAGGACCACACCCTTTTCCTCGACCTTGTGCGCTATTTATCTTCCCCCGTGTTTGGAACTTTCTCGTGTACTTTAAATTCCTAAGTTCTTTTGTTAAGGATTATAAACTATTTTCAATCGTCTGCATCCACGTCGTCATTTGTTCCATAGATACAGCCGTATCAAGACTATTAGGTGCGTCTGTCCGTTCCTCACTAGTAGTCTGTCGTAAATGACCCATATTTTTCAGTGTTTTGCTCTCAGCCGTGTTATAAGCTTCAAGCTCAACTGCCAACCGTATAGCATCATTGAGAACTTTTGGATGAGACTGTTTAATTCTCAGTCTCATTTCGGAGTCTACTAACGCATCTATAAATTGTTCTTTGGCGAGCGTGTCTCTTAATTCTAACGGAGCAGTCGGGTAGGCCAGATTAGAAAGTCTTCGTACTGACTGACCTAACCCCGGCAAAGTCTCGCTTGCTTTTTGTCGACATTCAATGAATTGAACACGATAGAGTTCCGTTTGACCAGATGGATCAAAGCGTTCCTCTAGTGCGTTTACTAGGTCTGAAAATATGTGTCTCTTTTCCTTTGGTAAATCACCAAGGACTGATTGAGCCTGTCAGTGACACGGCCAAGTACAAACCTTTCTGGTGTTCAGACCACATATTAACTAGGGTACACATCTCAAAGTGTGCTAAGTAATCCATCCAAAAGTACTGCCATCATATTTTGATGGTTTGATTTTAACATCATTCGAACCAGAGCAAACAGTATGAGCAGTACTTTGTTTTTTCGTTAATTCCTGCTTATGATGGAAATATCGATCTTTATTTTCAACAACCTTCGGACGTACACCCTGATTTTTAGGTGTAGATGATATTAAACCTTGTCCATGTTGTATTGTGCTTTCACTAAGCGACTGTATTTGCCTACTAATTTCAGCAATCTGATCGTCAATATTTGATATATTTATTGCTATACAGTGTAATCAAAATAAAACAATTTTAATTAAATAATACACTCGTGTTACAACTCAGCCTTATAACTATGCCTCACGGTTGATTCCCTTTAATTTTTTAAGTAAACATTGATGTTAACTGACAATAAATTAAATGACGATCAATCAATCAAATAGTATTTGATAGACAACTTGAATCCCAACCGCTAGCCACCAAATATGTAACGTGTAACAAGGCGTTTATATCCCAAACGTCCGTTCCAGTAATTTCTTGGATCCAAGTTGTCCACAAACAATACGGCAATACTAAAACTACAACTATCAATATTATGCACAATGAACTAAAATATTTACACTGACACTTTGCCGATATAAAGTAACAACGGACAATTATATATATACAAATATAATACAATAAAACAGCCTGTCCTCAAGATGGGACGGTCTGTCACTAAAAGACAGTATGGCTGGTATAGTCTGTCTGTATCAGACATTGTGTGCTGGTACAGCCTGTCCTCCTAGTGGGACAGTCTGTCACTTCCGGACAGTGCGGGCTGGTACAACTTGTCCTCCGAGTGGGACAGTCTGTCACTACCAGACAGTGCGGGCTGGTACAGCCTGTCCTCCGAGTAGGACAGTCTGCTATGTCAATCCTATCAACGTGTACGTCCACTTTGTACCCAGTACAAAGTGTCCTCTGAATATCAAGGCTCTTCTAGCACTTAATATATCCGACGTACGCTCTGTTGAAGGATGACAGCTCATCGACAGCCAACCGACAGCCTCAAGTAAATGGAAAGACTGGCGTATTTTATCAAGAGTATTATGCGTACCTAAGTGACCAGCATACTCTGTGTCATGGCAGTATTCTAATACTTGCTTGCGCTCCGACATTGGAATTACCGCTTGTAATTTCACAATGTTCCGTTCCCGATCGTCATGGCGTCTAACTACTACATCACCGTGGACCTCTAAACAACCAAACTGATTCCATAATGACCTAAGAAAATATCCCTTACTTGATACCTCATTGTATTGTGGCCTTTGACCCTCTGTCAGCCACCGCTTAACACGTTTAAGGTCCGAGTCATTCGATTGTAACTCATTTAAAGTCAAGTCTTTACCTTTGTCTGGCATCTTACTTGTAACTATATTGACCTGACTTTGTTCTCTCTTAGAACAATCACGGTCCGTTTTTGACTGTCTGTCTGATGTTAACCGACATGGTTTTCTGTGAACATTTCTATTCTGGGTACATTGAAAAAGTAGAGGGACCTTAAAGTTATCGAAGTGTAATAATTTAGCAGACACGTCAATCAGACACTTATTTTTCTTCATAAAGTCTAAACCTATAATTCCATCGACTTGTAGGTCAGTTACAACGGCCTCTGAAGTAAACTTCTCTTTACCAAAATCAAGTGTAAAACTACCCGTACCTCTAAGGCTTAAATATTTATCACAAACGGACTTAATATGTGACCTAGTTTCACTCAAATGCGGCCTACACAAGTCAGGTATTAAATCATACACTCTTGAAAAAACTATAGTTAGTGTAGCTCCAGTATCAACCACAAACTTGACTGGTACATCTTGAATGCTCAGCTCAACAAACATTCCTGCATCCTCTGATGCTGAAACAACAACAGCATCATTGTCATTGTTTGAAGACTTTACTTCAGACTTCAATATATTGACCGTACCGTCCGTATCAAAATCGTTCTTATGAGTTCCCTCCGTACTTTGTATCTTAATTCTATTGCGACAATTTCTTGTAAAGTGTCCTATTTCACCACAACTAAAACAAGGACCACACCTTTTCCTCGACCTTGTGCTATTTATCTTCCCCGTGTTTGGAACTTTCTCGTGTACTTTAAATTCCTAAGTTCTTTTGTTAAGGATTATAAACTATTTTCAATCGTCTGCATCCACGTCGTCATTTGTTCCATAGATACAGCCGTATCAAGACTATTAGGTGCGTCTGTCCGTTCCTCACTAGTAGTCTGTCGTAAATGACCCATATTTTTCAGTGTTTTGCTCTCAGCCGTGTTATAAGCTTCAAGCTCAACTGCCAACCGTATAGCATCATTGAGAACTTTTGGATGAGACTGTTTAATTCTCAGTCTCATTTCAGGTCTACTAACGCATCTATAAATTGTTCTTTGGCGAGCGTGTCTCTTAATTCTAACGGAGCAGTCGGGTAGGCCAGATTAGAAAGTCTTCGTACTGACTGACCTAACCCCGGCAAAGTCTCGCTTGCTTTTTGTCGACATTCAATGAATTGAACACGATAGAGTTCCGTTTGACCAGATGGATCAAAGCGTTCCTCTAGTGCGTTTACTAGGTCTGAAAATATGTGTCTCTTTTCCTTTGGTAAATCACCAAGGACTGATTGAGCCTGTCAGTGACACGGCCAAGTACAAACCTTTCTGGTGTTCAGACCACATATTAACTAGGGTACACATCTCAAAGTGTGCTAAGTAATCCATCCAAAAGTACTGCCATCATATTTTGATGGTTTGATTTTAACATCATTCGAACCAGAGCAAACAGTATGAGCAGTACTTTGTTTTTCGTTAATTCCTGCTTATGATGGAAATATCGATCTTTATTTTCAACAACCTTCGGACGTACACCCTGATTTTTAGGTGTAGATGATATTAAACCTTGTCCATGTTGTATTGTGCTTTCACTAAGCGACTGTATTTGCCTACTAATTTCAGCAATCTGATCGTCAATATTTGATATATTTATTGCTATACAGTGTAATCAAAATAAAACAATTTTAATTAAATAATACACTCGTGTTACAACTCAGCCTTATAACTATGCCTCACGGTTGATTCCCTTTAATTTTTTAAGTAAACATTGATGTTAACTGACAATAAATTAAATGACGATCAATCAATCAAATAGTATTTGATAGACAACTTGAATCCCAACCGCTAGCCACCAAATATGTAACGTGTAACCAGGCGTTTATATCCCAAACGTCCGTTCCAGTAATTTCTTGGATCCAAGTTGTCCACAAACAATACGGCAATACTAAAAACTACAACTATCAATATTATGCACAATGAACTAAAATATACACACTGACACTTTGCCGATATAAAGTAACAACGGACAATTATATATATACAAATATAATACAATAAAACAGCCTGTCCTCAAGATGGGACGGTCTGTCACTAAAAGACAGTATGGCTGGTATAGTCTGTCTGTATCAGACATTGTGTGCTGGTACAGCCTGTCCTCCTAGTGGGACAGTCTGTCACTTCCGGACAGTGCGGGCTGGTACAACTTGTCCTCCGAGTGGGACAGTCTGTCACTACCAGACAGTGCGGGCTGGTACAGCCTGTCCTCCGAGTAGGACAGTCTGCTATGTCAATCCTATCAACGTGTACGTCCACTTTGTACCCAGTACAAAGTGTCCTCTGAATATCAAGGCTCTTCTAGCACTTAATATATCCGACGTACGCTCTGTTGAAGGATGACAGCTCATCGACAGCCAACCGACAGCCTCAAGTACTACTACTGGGGGTGTTTAACGACCCTGACTGGCTGTTAAGCCCTCGCACGGTCGGCTCGGTGCCCGAAGGCGTTTGGTGAGCGTTTAAATAATTTGTGCCATCGGTCAGGAACAGGTGGAGGACGCCATTTTGGTAGGTCGCCATCTTGGTTTTGTGAGTTGTTTTGGTTTTCTTTTGTTTACTATTTTGGTGTTATTTCTTCACAACGGCTGCTTTCAGGGCCAGATTGGTCAGCTTGGCAGCCCGCTAACCTCGATGATGGAGTACTGGTAGATGAGTCTCGGACGTAGTATTAAAGATGACAGGAAGCATTATCAGGACCAAAGTCGTGAGACAGTGAAATGAAGGTCAATCATCTAACACCTCGGATACAGCCCTCGGACGTCAGTCGGCATAACACTCCCCCATCCACAATGGGTTTTGGAGTGCATGTTGACGCGGGAATTTACGCACAGTACAAACGTTTACTGTACAGCGTTGGATTGGTTTCTGTCATCTAAAGTAGTAAATCGTTGATCCATCTAAAAGTAAACCCTCATCGAAGATAGCGGGTAAAGGAGAGCTGACCCAGCACGTCCGTTCAGCTGTAATGACTGAGACGTGACTGGATTCTGATGTGATGGTGATGTGATGTGATGGAATGTGATGAGTCAGCCTCAAGTGCCGTTTCTCATTCTGTTATATACTCGTGGTCGATACCACTATTTTCTTGATAGGGATGTTCTCTATATATTACCCTTACGGAGCATAGAGAGTCCCTTACGGTCACCCCTATAACTTTCGACCCGGCCACTAATTTTCCCGCCAAACGTCTAAATCCACACAACGCTTCCTTCAGAGTGAAACATGCATTGATACAACAAGATTCTCCTGATTTGTAACCATAACCACCAAAAAAAAACATTACAGAAGGTATAGCGCGGAACAGCCATATTAACCTAATGAAGATTTAAACATTTAGATGTTCGCAGCATTTAATTCTGTGTAAAAGATTGATGTTAGGTTTAGCGCGGAACACCCACACTGACCTAGTTGTACTGTCGAAAAAGCATTAATGATTATTCCTTAGATTGGAGAAAAAAGCCATATTTTATTTTATGAAATTAAAGATAGTTGGCCTCACAAAAACAAATCATGCAAATGGCTATTATTATGATTATTAAACTCAGTGAACGTCGTAAAAGCAACAACATTTAAGTCTATTTAATGATTTGAGTTCGTTTTTTTTTTTTTTTTTTGGGTAAGAAAACGCACTGACAATATGGTACTTCTCAAGCTGTAAAATTAAAACATTTTTTATGGTTATTATGCACACCTTTATTTGGTTATCTCCCATATAGACAGAAATTACAAATGTAAACAACTTGTTTGTAAGATTTTGTATTTAGTGTTTACTTTACTGATCGAACAGACTTAAAGCTGAATTTATTTCCATTGAGAAGTTTTTCTTTATGGCATGGGTGGCATCACTAACACCCAAACTGTCGAAGGGTTTCTGGGGGTACCGTACTGTATAGAAATATATGGTCACCTTGGTCTTATTTCCGGAATCGATGATAACTCGGCCCATAACAAAATCGGCCTGTAACAAACACAGCCCAAACAAAAAAAATTGAGGAACAAATCATGGTTACAAATGATAAACAAATCGTATGATTTCTTTGTGATTTGAAAGTGATAAAATTTCACATGCAAATGAGCTAACAAATCACAATAACAAATCACTAACAAATTGCTTACAATTCATAAGCAAATCATAAACAAATTGTGAAGAAATTGTTTTGAAATCATTAACAAATCAGAAGTAATTGCTTTCCTACTTCAAGTAAATCACAAACAAATTGTTTTCAAATCATAAAGAAATTGTAAAGAAATTGTTATCAAATCTTTAACAAATCAGAAGTAAATCATATTCCTACCTCAAGCAAATCATAAACAAATTGTTTTCAAATTATGAAGAAATTATTAACAAATTGTTTTCAAATCTTTAACAAATCCATGAAATCAGAAGAAAATCATATATTCCTACCCCAAGCAAATCACAAGCAAATCGTAAATAAATTGGCATCAATCATCAATTCACAGATTAAATCATTTACATCCAGATCAAAAATATGTTCTTCCCCTGAAAACCCCAAACTTTGAAGCGCAATTGTCTTCATTTTACCTTTAATAGCTACTTCTCTAATTGTAAAAAGGAATACTATCTTTGGTTGCGATGAGGACGAATTGTTCCTCTGTGTAGGTTTCTCTTACTTTTCTCCGAATTTGACTACATGTATAACGAAATTTGAAAAAACATAGGCAACCACCTGTACTTAGTAGAATGATGTCGAATAGGTGATGGGTCTTAGCCTTGGTCCAAATCTGCTACATTGTATTATAGCTTTGTCCATTTTGCCCGGGACCTGGTCAGTAAACAACAATTAAAACATTGAACTTGCCAGTGAATTTTGTCTGCTGGCACAGGAAGCTAGTCTTGAAATGAATGTTTTGATCTGTTAACACATCTTTTACACATTTTTTTTTTTGAAAATTAATCCTTACAGCACAAAAATATCATGATTATAACGAGATACTGAAATGCACAGTTTCTGAATTTTAAAGGTTAATTAACGTTTGAATAGTATTAGTTGAATATGTGAAATTATAAATAAATAACTGAGATTCCTTACCACTATCATCTTTCATAGACTGAATAAAACTCCTCAGCTTGCAACCTTCTTTGTTCAGTTATTATAGAACAGTATTTGAAATTTGAATTTGACCTCAACCGAAGTCAGAGAGATAGATAAACAAAGAAAGTTTGAATGCATTAATATTTTATTCATTGTAGCAAATAATCAATGAATCACACCAAGATAGCTAACAAAGTTAACAAATCATTTTCAAATCATTTTATATGATATTTAAAGTTAACAAATCATAACGAAATCACACCATTCTAGCTAACAAAGTTAACAAATCTCTTTCACAATCATTTCATACGATATTCTAAGTAAACAAATCATAAAGAAATCACAAAATACAGAAACAAATTGCTATACAAATCATACAATAGAAAGAAATCACAAAGAAATCAGCCTGTCCTCAAGATGGGACGGTCTGTCACTAAAAGACAGTACGGCTGGTATAGTCTGTCTGTATCAGACAGTATGTGCTGGTACAGCCTGTCCTCCTAGTGGGACAGTCTGTCACTTCCGGACAGTGCGGGCTGGTACAACTTGTCCTCCGAGTGGGACAGTCTGTCACTACCAGACAGTGCAGGCTGGTACAGCCTGTCCTCCGAGTAGGACAGTCTGCTATTTCAATCCTATCAACGTGTACGTCCACTTTGTACCCAGTACAAAGTGTCCTCTGAATATCAAGGCTCTTCTAGCACTTAATATATCCGACGTACGCTCTGTTGAAGGATGACAGCTCATCGACAGCCAACCGACAGCCTCAAGTACTACTACTGGGGTGTTTAACGACCCTGACTGGCTGTTAAGCCCTCGCACGGTCGGCTCGGTGCCCGAAGGCGTTTGGTGAGCGTTTAAGTAATTTGTGCCATCGGTCAGGAACAGGTGGAGGACGCCATTTTGGTAGGTCGCCATCTTGGTTTTGTGAGTTGTTTTGGTTTTCTTTTGTTTACTATTTTGGTGTTATTTCTTCACAACGGCTGCTTTCAGGGCCAGATTGGTCAGCTTGGCAGCCCGCTAACCTCGATGATGGAGTACTGGTAGATGAGTCTCGGACGTAGTATTAAAGATGACAGGAAGCATTATCAGGACCAAAGTCGTGAGACAGTGAAATGAAGGTCAATCATCTAACACCTCGGATACAGCCCTCGGACGTCAGTCGGCATAACACTCCCCCATCCACAATGGGTTTTGGAGTGCATGTTGACGCGGGAATTTACGCACAGTACAAACGTTTACTGTACAGCGTTGGATTGGTTTCTGTCATCTCAAGTAGTAAGTCGTTGATCCATCTAAAGTAAACCTCATCGAAGATAGCGGGTAAAGGAGAGCTGACCCAGCACGTCCGTTCAGCTGTAATGACTGAGACGTGATTGGATTCTGATGTGATGGTGATGTGATGTGATGAGTCAGCCTCAAGTGCCGTTTCTCATTCTGTTATATACTCGTGGTCGATACCACTATTTTCTTGATAGGGATGTTCTCTATATATTACCCTTACGGAGCATAGAGAGTCCTTACGGTCACCCTATAACTTTCGACCCGGCCACTAATTTTCCCGCCAAACGTCTAAATCCACACAAGCTTCCTTCAGAGTGAAACATGCATTAATACAACAAGATTCTCCTGATTTGTAACCATAACCACCAAAAAAAACATTACAGAAGGTATAGCGCGGAACAGCCATATTAACCTAATGAAGATTTAAACATTTAGATGAATTTGGAAAATTCTGATTTGTTTATGATTTGTTTAATGAATTCCTTAGATTGGACAGGAACATATATATTGACGTTAGATATACTGTTCCCAGGATTGGAGAAAAAGCCATATTTTATGGTACTAACAAATCGCAGAATCATGATTTGAAACTCAGATTTGAATAACAACATTTAAGTCAATTTGTTCATTTATTTTTTTGTTTGGGAAACGCACTGACAATATGGTACTTCTCAAGCTGTAAAATTAAAACATTTTTATGGTTATTATGCACACCTTTATTTGGTTATCTCCTACAAATGTAAACAACTTGTTTGTAAGATTTTGTATTTAGTGTTTACTTTACTGATCGAACAGACTTAAAGCTGAATTTATTTCCATTGAGAAGTTTTCTTTATGGCATGGGTGGCATCACTAACACCCAAACTGTCGAAGGGTTTCTGGGGTACCGTACTGTAGGTTACAAGAGCACAATTATTCGTAATGCATTTCCCATAGGGTACCACTGGTGTTCCGTATTTTTTCTCGAAGACTACACAAACTAGGGAAAACGGATTGCAGTTCCTGTTACTAGAAATGCCAGTGTTGCATTACAACCAAAAAATATATAGGGTCATGCGGCAGAAATTGACTTAAAATGCAGTTGAAAAGATCGTCTATTTTTTCGCTTAATGAAAAGGCATATTTTTAATGGCTCCGACGTGCAGAAATGGAGAATATTTTCTATACTTCGTAAAACATGTAAAATGTGAATATGATTTTCTGCAATTTTAAACCTAATTGGATAAGCTTTCGATTAAATGTAATTCCAATCCTGTATCATCCAATCAGAAGTCGTATAGGATTCTATTCATAGTACCATCTTGGGGTAAAAACTTGCGGTAAAATGTAAACAAATAATTGCGCTCTTGTAACCTGTATAGAAATATATGGTCACCTTGGTCTTATTTCCGGAATCGATGATAACTCGGCCCATAACAAAATCGGCCTGTAACAAACACAGACTACAAGAAGAATTTAAGTATGATAAACAATAATATTTACTTTTTTTTAAATTATTTTTTTAACAGATTACAACTTACAAGAAAGAAATATAAATTATGTTGACAAGATAAAAACAGAAAATCAAGACTTCTATTTCAGTTAATAATATTAAAAGGTAACCCAGGAACAGAAATACTGTTCCCAGGGTAACCTCTTTTTTTTTCTCTTCTTTTTTCTTTCCTTTTTTAATTATCGTATGCATAGCTTATTTGAATGAACATATGAAATAAGAAGATGTGGTATGATTGCAAGTGAGACAACTCTCCACAAGAGACTAAATGACACAGAAATTAACAACTATAGGTCACAAAACGGCCTTCAACAAAGCTCACACCACATAGTCAGCTATAAAAGGCCCAATATGACAAATGTAAAACAATTCAAACGAGAAACTAAAGATCTAATTTAGGTATAAAATAATGAACAAAAAACAAATATGTTACACAGCAACAAACAACAATCACTGAATTACAGGCTCCTGACTTGGGACAGGCACATACATAATGTGGCATGGTTAAACTCGTTTGAAGGCACCAACCCTCCCCCTAACCTGGGACAGTGGTGTAACAGTACAACATAAGAAAAAACTATAAACAGTTGAAAAAGGTTTAACTCATCAGATGGATACAAATAGAAATGCATAGATCTAACAAAAACACAGAGTGAACGTAGATGGGTACTTATACATCCCCACAACAGAATGACACTAAGTACAGATTTGAGAGTACTCGCAGTTACTGACAGCTAGTTCAAAGCCAATAACAACTAATAAAAAAAATCATGCATCTAAGACATGTAAGACTAAAACATATGTCCTATATTACCGATATATTATATAAGATAACATCTGAATACTGCCACTTGTACTGTTGACATCTTTTCAATCGCCTTTAAACATGATAAAGATTTAGAGTTACAAACATGCAAAGAAGACCAATGTTACTCTCATAGGATTGTGTCCTCTATATAGTGGTGTTTTAATGGATCTTTTTAGTATTATATAAAAACATAAACTATATCCATACACACTTTGACATTTCTTATAACACATTTCTGCATGAACAGTCCTACTTGGTGTTAGTTTTAAAAGTTTACAAAAATTTAATATATGTAATATAAAATTATATATAGACAGTTCCTGATTGTTTATTTACTCGTTTTAATAACATTGGGAGCATTGCTACTCTCATAGATATAAGAAGATGTGGTATGAGTGCCAATGAGACAACTCTCCATCCAAGTCAAAATTTATAAAAGTAAACCATTATAGGTCAAAGTACGGTCTTCAACACGGAGCCTTGGCTCACACCGAACAGTAAGCTATAAAGGGCCCCAAAAATTACTAGTGTAAAACCATTCAAATGGGAAAACCAACGGTCTAATCTATATAAAAAACGAGAAACGAGAAACACTTATGAACCACATCAACAAACGACAACTACTGAACATCAGATTCCTGACTTAGGATAGGTGCAAACAAATATTAATGCAGCGGGTTTAAACGTTTTAATGGTACCAAACCTTCACCCTTTTTCTGAAACAATAGTGTAACATCACAACATAGAAAGACATACTCTTTTGTGTTTGTTTTTGAGGTTTTTCACTGCTAACATTTTGGTTCTTCAAATTCTTCCTTTTTCTACTACTTTTTAATCCTTTTTGAGATTTCATTCAGTATAAAAAAACAGTTCTATTCTTGTCTTTCATTTTTGCTTATGTGCTAAATGTCTATATGCCATTTTGTTTTTCTTTGTTGACATATTTGTTTGTTTTTATAGTGATTAAGATTATAACACAATGTAATTATGTTGACTGCTGTACCCCTATTTTTGACATTTTTACCTTTTATGTCTGTTTGTTTTGTTCACACATTGTGGTCAATATAATGGACTTTTATGCGATTGTCACTACAAGTGAGAGGTTTAGCTAGACCTATAAAACCAGGTTTAATTTACCATTTTCTACATAAGAAAATGCCTGTACCAAGTCAGGAATGTGACAATTTTCCATTTGTTTGATGTGTTTGAGCTTTTGATTTTTCCATTGGATAAGTGATTTTTCCGTTTTAAATTTTCCATGGAGTTCGGTATTTTTGTTATTTTAATACTTTTCATTTATCATGTTTGTTACATGCACTGAAATTAGCCCTCACTATGAGATTTTAATGTCCATTATGATAAATTTTCATAGTATGTCTTTTGTACAACTGAATGTAGTCCAGACAATTCAAGAAAAGAAGAAAATGTGACTTTTTTACTGATCATGATGATATAAGTAAAAAAAAATCTAAATTTCTAATTAGGGATAGATACATTGTACTCCACCATGTCTACCTCCCAAATAATTTACCTGTATCAGTAAATAAAATACTCTTGTAAAACATGTAAAAGTACACTGTATTACCCCTGATCACTGACTGACATGTTTTAAGTTCATAACTTCACAATGGGTGCCACATGTGGAGCAGGATTTGCTTACCCTTCCAGAGCACCTAAGATCACCCCTGGTTTTTGGTGGGATTCATGTTGCACAGTCTTTAGTCATCTTAGTTTTCTACATGCATGTTGTGTTTTGTGTACAGTCCTTTGTCTTTTGGTCTTTTTCATTTTTTGCCATGACGTTGTCAGCTTATTTTGCGACTAATGAGTTTGAATGTCCCTTTGGTATCTTTCACCTCTCATTTGCATGTACCATGAATTCATGTAAGAACTGATCAATAATATCTTTAAAGTACTGATAGATTCATCTTGCAGTTGACATCTAATTTTATGTCAATAATTCTGTGCAACAGCTTGTGTATTGATCATATTTTACATTCATCATAAAAATATATGTTATAAATATACATTGACTGTCATTGAGGTCACAAACTATTCAATACACCCTTAACATTTAACAGATTACTGGTAAACAATCCAATTGTCAAATCTTTATTATTTATCATTTTATTCACACAAGTAAAGAATAAATAATTTTTTTTTTATTTCATATCTACTTATCTCTATCATGTCTATGATTCATTGTTATTATAAACATGATTAATATAGGAACTCCTAACACAAAATCTGCCCTCAATTACACAGATTATTGATTATAGATCAAATTGTCATCTTTTTATTGTTTCGTAAACACAAATAAAGGTTTTAAGTCAATACAACATTTATCATTTTATTACTGTAAGGGGTCAGTAGGATTTTTGCAGCTTACTTATTGGTTAGTACAAAAAAAATATTTTATGTACAGATTAATGCTTTTTATAAGTTATTTTATTAGATTTGAATGACTTTCTTAGATCTGAAATATTTTACTTGAATGTGTATACAGCGTGTCAGTTGAACAATAAATCATTACTAAGATAGAAATTTATAACATAGGTAAAAAAAAGTAACATACTTTTTGTTGACCTTTAAACAATGCAGAATCAGCAACTGTGACATTGTTTTGTTTTTTTCAATAATTTTTTTCTTGAAATTTCAAATTGTTTTTATCCTATTCATCAGGTGTTAGACGTGTATTAATGGGAAATCTAAAGTGGGTGCAAATCAAAAAAGGATTGCACTGAAAACTTTTGAACTATATTTGGATTTATGAAATTCACTTGTATCACTGGTATTGTTCTGATAGTTTTAGATGACCATATTTTTACCTCTAGATATCTCTTGTGATCTTTTGGCTATATTTCTGTCCTTGGGTTTCAGACTGTTTAACACAAAAATAGACAAACAGGGCCAGGTCCTAACTGATAAATTCCAAAAATTTGTATGATTTTTTTTCTTTTGGTCATGTTGCTCATATTATATCAATAAATTCTTAAAATTAGTGGTTAAGGTAGTTGGGTGTCTAAATGTTTGGTGATAAAATTAGTGGTTAAGGTAGTTGGGTGTCTAAATGTTTGGTGATAAAATTAGTGGTTAAGGTAGTTGGGTGTCTAAATGTTTGGTGATAAAATTAGTGGTTAAGGTAGTTGGGTGTCTAAATGTTTGGTGATAAAATTAGTGGTTAAGGTAGTTGGGTGTCTAAATGTTTGGTGATAAAATTAGTGGTTAAGGTAGTTGGGTGTCTAAATGTTTGGTGATAAAATTAGTGGTTAAGGTAGTTGGGTGTCTAAATGTTTGGTGATAAAATTAGTGGTTAAGGTAGTTGGGTGTCTAAATGTTTGGTGATAAAATTAGTGGTTAAGGTAGTTGGGTGTCTAAATGTTTGGTGATAAAATTAGTGGTTAAGGTAGTTGGGTGTCTAAATGTTTGGTGATAAAATTTGGCAAAATACTATACCACGTATACTGGGTTATTGTACTCTCAAATTTCAATATAAAAACTGGGGGTCTCAGACCTAGTTTTTGTCATTAAAATACATTGAAATTAACAAAATCACAGTTGTTTTATATGCGTTATGTAGGGGAAACTTGATTTTTCCATATTGAGGAAACATTTAACGAAAGAATTGGTTAAATCTCAATGAAGGAATTGCTTTTCATAAATACTTCCAAAATACCAAATAAAAATAGGGGGTCACAGGTCTGGAAAAATTTAAAGAACGCAAATTCAATATAATTATTTCCCCTTGATTTTTCAAGGAATTTTTTCTGAAAATTATTGATACACTTAATTAATTTTCTGATAGATTAATCCTTAAATTTCAAGTACAAGTTGTTTTTTGTTGTATATTGAATAATTGCAAGTATTTTTAAATCTTTAAAAGTACTGAAAGGTTCATCTTGCAGTTACCATTTTTATGTCAATAATTTTGTGCAATAGCTTATGTATTGATCAAATTTTACATTTATCATGGCAATATATATTTTAAATATACCTTGACTGTCATTGAGGTGACGCCAACTATGCAATACGCCCTTTACATTTAACAGATTATTGATAAACAATCAAATTGTCAGATCTTTATTATTTATAAACACAAGTAAAGGTTTTAAGTCCGTAATTTTTTTTTATTTCAAAGCTACATATTTATATATGATTCATTGTAATTATTAACATAATTGATATCGAAACTCTTAACACAAAATCTGCCCTCAATTGCAAAGATTATCGATTATAGATAAAATTGTCATCTTTTTATTGTTTTGTTTCAAACACAAATCAAGGTTATAAGTCAACAAAAAAAAATTTATTACTGTTAATGCTCAGCAGCATTTTTGCAGCTTACATGTGGGTTAGTTATAAAAAAATATTTTATGAACAGATTAATGCTTTTTATGAGTTATTTTATTAGATATGAATTAATTTTTTATTTGTATTGTTGTTGGTATCTGATTTTGTGGTAATAAAATTGAGAATGGAAATGGGAATGTGTCAAAGAGACAACAACCCGACCATAGAACAGACAACAGCAGAAGGTCACCAACAGGTCTTCAATGCAGCGAAATTCCGCACCCAGAGGCATCCTTCAGCTGGCCCTAAACAAATATATATACTAGTTCAGTGAAAATAAACGCCATACTAAACTCCAAATTGTATACAAGAAACTAAAATTAAAAATAATACAAGACTAACAAAGGCTAGAGGCTCCTGACTTGGGACAGGCGCAAAAATGCGTGAGGGTTAAACATGTTTATGAGATCTCAACCTCCCCTATACCTCTAGCCAATGTAGAAAAGTAAACGATAACAATAATGTCAAAGTTACCATGCTAATCTATATATACGATAGAAAATTCT
Organism: Mytilus coruscus; assembly: GCA_017311375.1. Taxonomy (NCBI): domain Eukaryota; kingdom Metazoa; phylum Mollusca; class Bivalvia; order Mytilida; family Mytilidae; genus Mytilus; species Mytilus coruscus. The sequence goes on along the minus strand of CM029597.1, from coordinate 73,978,336 downwards.
TAAATCGACAAATGCTTTAATTGGTGGTTAAGGTAGCTGGGGCTTCTAAATGGTCAACAATAGATTTTTCTTAAACTTCTGGGTCATTGTCAACTCTCAAATTTCAATATAAACACTGGGGGGTCACAGACCTTGTTTTTTCGTTAAAATACATTGAAATAACATTTTTTAATCACAGTTTTTTTATATGAGTTATATAGTGAAAACTTGATTTTTCCAAATTGAGGAAACATTAAACAAATAGAATTGGTTTAATCTCAATGAGGGAATTGCTTTCATGGCTTTTCATCAATACTTCCAAAATACCAAATAAAAATAGGGGGGTTACAGGTCTTATTTTCTGGAAAAATTCAAAAAACGCAAATTCAATATAATTATTTCCCCTTGATTGTTCCATATTGAGGAAACATTAAACGATAGAATTACTTAAATCTCAATGCGGGAATTGCTTTTCATAAAAACTTCCAAAATACCAAATAAAAATAGCTGAATAGGGGGGCACACAGATCTTATTTTCTGGAAAAATTAAAAAAAACGCAAATTCAATATAATTATTTCCCCTTGATTTTCAAGGGATTTTTTCTGAAAATTTTAAATATACATAAGGTGGTACCAAACACCTTGAATTAAATTAATTTGGCTCGTTTAATTTTCATAAAATTTTGACAAAATATTTACTTTGACCCTTTGACAAAAATATAAAATTTCAAAAACTTGAACCACACACTTTATCGGAAAAATTTCATTGGATAAATAACAGTTTGACAAACACTCATTTTGATCATTGAGAAGCTTAATATTTCCTTAACAATAGAACGTGATTAAAACGTTCAGCTGATTTTTACAGAGTTATCTCCCTGTAGTGTCATGTACCACCTTAATTTATTTTTTGATAGATTAATTCTTAAATTTCAAATAAAAGAAGTTTTTATTATATATTGAATGATTGCAAGTATTTTTGCATCATGCCCAAAAGGTATGCTCAGAAAAAGGCACCTGATCTACCTTAATTTGCCTTTTAAGCAAAATCTATGAAAATTGTTACAATGGCAACAAAATATAATAAATCCACATCTTATTTTAGTCAAGTAGTTGCTATTGCAAACTTGTTTTAGAAGTCATTCTGACTATTATTTTGTGTTTGAGTGCTTCATTTATTTATTTCTTAATTTTTTAAGCCATTTTCTTTATACATTTTGCCCATTATTCTCTATTTTTTATATGTTTGACCTATTTTACTCTAATATTCTTTATTTTTGTTACCCATTTTTCTGCTATTTTTTCCCATTATTCTCTATTCTGTATACCCAATCCATACCCTTATAGGTTATACTTTGATAATTTCCATAAAAATTATACATATGTCCTATAATTTAAAAAAAATATTTTTGAAAAGTGACATTTCTTGTACATTTGAACAAACATCTTTCCAGAAGATTTTGGGTAGACTTTATTCCATGTACTCAGAAAAAAAAGACTAGTTAAATTTTATGATGTTGCATTTATTTCTAACTTATAAAACCAGAAATAATAATCTTATCAGTGTTTGGATTATTTGATAATGACATCCTGTAAATAATTCCATCATCTATCTTATAAGTACATATAATCAGGGGATTAATAAAAATGTTTACATATTAGCCAAATTTTTTTTACAAATCAGTCAGTCCGACTTAAATATTAGCAGCAGTTGTAGACAGATAGAGGGCCAATTTATTGTAAGTTTCAATCCCAATTTTGAAAAATTGTGAAAGTTTACAAGGTGTCTTTACCTAGCATGCTTAGAAGTCATTCTGTTGTTTACAAGTGAAAAGTAAAGTTTTACAAAGGGATCGTTAATACCATTGAAAGTTTCAGCTCAATGGAACATCATATACATTCTGCTTGTTCATAAAGGAAGAAAAGTGTCATTCGGTCATAACTTGAGAATAAGTTACCAAGTAGGTTGATCGAATTTTCAATGATAATTTTAAACTCAGTGTAATAATCATGATAATGGTAAAAAGATGAATAAAAATAGTTTTGAATATTAAAATATATCTCATTCATAACTTTATTATTTTTACTTTTCAGGTAATGTCTAAGAAAGTTTTAATCACTGGAGCATCAGGATTATTAGGCCGAGCTGTGTACAAGGAATTTTTGAATGAAGGATCATGGGAAGTTTTGGGTTTGGCATTCAGTAGATGTACAGGAAAGTTAAGGAAGTGTGACATTACCAAAAATGATGAAGTGAAAACTGTGATGAAAGAATTTAATGTAGGTGTTTTTGTCCTGCAATCTTTGGAATGATTGCTTTCAAAGTTCTAATCATGAGAATAAGAAGATATGGTATGATTGCCAATGAAACAACTCTCCCCAAGAGACCAAATGACACAGAAATTTACAACTATAGGTCACCATACGGCCTTCAACAATGAGCAAAGCCAATACTGTATAGTCAGCTATAAAAGGACCCAAAATGACAAATGTAAAACTAACGACCTAATTTATGTACAAAATAATAATCAGCATATACTTAATAAACTTTTTGAAAATTTGTACTGAATATTAAGGGTCTGCATAGTACATGTAATAGGGAAATTTGAAATTATTGTATTAGATATGATCATGATTCTGGTATTTTGGAGTAAAAAAAAAAATTATATATTTGTTAAAATAGAGAATGGAAATGGAGAATGTGTCAAAGAGACAACAACCCAACTAATGAGTAGAAAACATATGAGCTTTGCGAATAGAAATCGACCTTATGCAAATGCACTGATACATGCACATGTATAAGATTTTAATTGATTTTGGAACATTCAAACACAAAATAAAAGATAAATTTTGGTTTGTTTTTGTCGGGTTCTTATCATGCTTATATCATCTCAATTTTCAAGCAGTTATAGACTTTGCATATGGATTGTTTTAACCCACAATAGGTAAACAGATGTACTGTTACATGATGGTACTGGCATGAAAATACGGATTTTATGTCATTAAAATTTGCTGTTACAAATTTTGGAAATTATTTAAAATTAAGGAATGTATCTCCCTCATGCAAAGTTCTGATTCCTTGCCCAGCTTTGGCTATTCTTTTTGGTCCTTTTTTTGTTTATAGCTCTTCATATTTTTAGTAAGCTTTGGATTTTCAAATATTTTGGCCTCGAGCATCACTGAAGAGACATTTATTGTCGAAATGCGCATCTGGTGCAGAAAAATTGGTACCGTTTATGTTATTATGTACTGATATTCATTTGCATAAGGTCGATATTTATCCGACGCAGCCCATATCATGCATATGTTAATGTACTGTATAGCGGGTTATTTTCGCGGGGTGTAAATTTTCGCTTATTTTCGCTGATAGAACAAAATCGCCAAAATAAATTCCGCCAATTTAAAAGTGTACATGCAAAGGTATTGATAAAAGTTTTGAATCATAAAATAATAACCGTATTTTCGTATACCTTTTCAATGAAAATCGCGCAATTTTACACCACGAAAATTACCTGCTATACGGTATACTGAATATATTGTAATATCTGTCAGTGCTTTAAGATGGGTAGCCCTTGTGTTTTAATACGACTGCAAATCTTTGCAGCTTTATAATGGTATGATGTCGTTTTGTCTTGTTGTAGAGTCTTTTTGTGTGCTTATAGCAGAAATGATATCTTTTGTCTTGATGCAAGTTGTTTATTTTGGTTTGTGCCAATCTGACAAATCAAGCCAATCACAACTGATTTTATTTAGAGAGTTATACTGTTACGCCACTTACTCAAGTAAGGAGGAAGGGGGGGTTGAGCACTTATAAACCTTATAAACATGTTTAATCTGATGTTCAGTAGTTGTCGTTTGTTGATGTGGTTCATTAGTGTTTCTCGTTTTTTATATAGATTAGACCATTGGTTTTCCCGTTTGAATGGTTTTACACTGGTAATTTTGGGGCCCTTAATAGCTTGCTGTTCTGTGTGAGCCAAGGCTCCGTGTTGAAGACCGTACTTTGACCTATAATGGTTTACTTTTATAAATTTTGACTTGGATGGAGAGTTGTCTCATTGGCATTCATACCACATCTTCTGATATCTATTAACCCCTTCTTTATGTGCCTGTCACAAGTCATGATGTTTATCAGTATTTGGGGTTGGTTGCTCACAGTCTGCTATTTTTTTTTTTTTTTTATTGTTCTTAGCATATACATCAGGCTGTTTTTTTTTTTGTCTTTTGAATGGTTCCACATTTTGTAGTACCAGAGCCCTTATAGCGTACTGTATATTCACATTATATGGTCTCTGGTGGATAGCTGTCTCATTGGTAACCATACCACATCTCCTTATTTTTGTACTAATGCTGTAATGTACATGTTAATTCATATATTATTACAGCCATCAGTAGTTATACATTCTGCTGCTGAGAGGAAGCCAGATGCTGTTGAACAGAAACCAGAAGCAACACAAGAGCTGAATGTATCGGCAACCAAAGTAGTCTGTCAGAATGCAGGTATTTTTCATGTTAGCATAAAACTTACTATTCCTACTGAGTCTAAAAGATATTAGTCTTTACCATGTTTAATGTGAATCTTTATCTGGCCCTCATACACAGTTATTTCATAGACAAAAAAAGCAAATTAAAAAAATCGCACCTGCTCTTTTCAAAAATGTTTTTACAGTGTAGTGCACTACTTTTGGCACAAATTATGTCAAAATTATAGAAAAGTCTATCAGCTCTAACTCAAAATGTGGACAATTTTATGTTAAGGGGGTCTATAATTGAGTTTGACAGCTTCAGACATACTAATTTTTGACCTTCTGAAACTGGACTCAATCACTACTTGAATACCTTTAAGCTCATGACCCCAATTTTTATTATATATATATATATATATATATATTTAATTTCATCCCCTACTTACTATTTTATGCATAAAATATAAAGAAGTCAATTTGGAAAATGTATGCAAAAAATTTGCAAGTTATACACTGTCTACACTAGGGACTCTATTTGTAGACAACAAAAACCAAAGGACGATAACTGTGTCCTTGGACTATCTGATGTACACCATATACATGATATATAAAAATAACATTGAAAGTTTGACATAAATGTAACTTTTTATAGCATGGTCTGAATATACCGTAATATAACATTTATCACTTGTTTTATTGGGTTAAAGAATCCATTCAAAACACTTTATCAATTTCACAGACTTATTATATAACTATATATATATATAGCTACTTTGAGATAAAAAAAAACATAGAAATTGTGCACAACATACATTCTATACATCCTATGTCATATATGTATGAACACTTCATGAAATTTAACAATGAAATATTTACTCATGTATTTCAAGTTACAAAATGGTGTGTAATAGAATATAAACTACACTTGTCATGAAAATTACATAAATTGTGCATGGTGCATGAATCTATTATCTGTTCTTAAAATATCAAGCATGTCATTGTTAAAGTAATATTTAAAATTGGAGTTATCTTCCTTTGTCCAATTCATAATACTGCATTCCAATTTTCAATACAATATAACACTTAATTTTTAGTTCCCACTGTAAAATAAATGTACTCTACCCTTCAGTGTTCATAATAAGCTATTTGATATTAAAAAGCCAACAGGAAATGGAACATTATTAACATCTGAAAAAAAAATTGTAACTTGACAGCATGAGACAACTGAAACATGTATCATCAACAATTGTAAATGCAATATAAGAATTATAGATTAACTAATCCAAGACAGTCAGGGGTACTAATTGTACAAGTAATTTTTATTTACTTGAATAAGTAAAAAAAAATATACACATATAAGTTAATTATAATGTTTGAATAATCTCCCCTTAATTTTCTCAAAAATTCACTTGTATAAGTAAATTTTTCTTACAATCCCACAAAAATTCTCAAGTTTTGAGATGTAAAATCATGCCTTTAATGATTTTTCCCAGGTTAGCTCATAATTTTTTATTAGAGTTCAATGTTTCATCTCATTAATTCAACAAAGAAACTGATTGCACAAAGATCTTAAGTATTTGTGCAAGGCCTTCAAAAATTGCTCCTTGGGGGCTTGTAAATGAGCAGTTTTCTGAAGATAACAGACAAATCGGATTTTCATTGTCCATGAAATTACACTTAAATGATTAGTAAAGACATCTGCAAAGGGCAGACAATTTAAAATTCTGTTAGAGCAAAGAAATCCTAAGAATTCAAGAAAAGAAGATAGGATGACTTTTAGCTCACCTGCAGGGGCTGCTCTGGCTCCCAAAAGTTGGAGCCAGAAAATAGCCAACTCCTATATTTTGTCGCCAGTTTTGAAAACTTGGAGCAAACTTTAGAGCCAGCTAGAGTCTTTAATTCTTCTATCAAAATTTATACTATGTTCAATTTAAATTTCTTATGCACTCAGCCTGCCCTTTACATCATTTAACATGTTACACTAAGTAAGTTATTGCATAGAGTTTCTATACATACAACAAAACTGACATGTGTACTTTATTTTCTTTGTCAGTATTTCATATGTAGAAGAATATACATTAGCTTATGGTCTGTAAATGCTACAGAATAGAGAATTTTTTTAAACTAAAAAATAAAAAAATAGAAAAAAATGGGTATTTGTATGAAGAAAACAGAATAAGAGGTGTTTAGATTTAGAGAATAGTGAAAAATTGTATTAGAAATAAAGAATACAGAAAAAGATGACCAAGGCACCCTACCCATCCTGCTACTAAACCCCTCTTTAACTCTTCCCATAACTCAAAAGACCCAAACATATAAATTCTAAAGCCAGAAGTATGTAGCCATATCTAAGACATGTCTTAAGTAGGTATCTCAATGCTAGGAAAAAGTAAAAGTGAGTTATCTTTCTTTATTCGGGTGTGCTCCTCTTTGGAGGATTATACACAGTCGTGAAGAAGTAAACATGACCAACAATGGCGGTCGTTTTGTTATTTTCGTATCATAACCTAGGGCAGTCAAAGACAAATTTTGTTTGAATTTGCTATTTTTCGGAAAACAAGTAAAACAATGTTTTTAACAGTTTGATTATGGTTTTCAACTTCCTGTCAATTATGTTTTCTTCATTTAACTACGGTAAACATTGAAAATTGTGTTGTCGTATGAACATTTCTTCAAATGAAATAGACAAATGCAGACTGACCAATTCTATTTGAATTAATTAATGTTGATGATCATTAATGACCCATCCGATAAGCGGATTACCTGTAACAACAGATTATGACACCTGTTGTAACCGTTGATTACATTGTAGCTTGGGGTTGTAAACAAAGTCATAAACTTGTCGCCAGGTAAAATTTTGTACAATTTATTTTTAACTTTTACCAATTAACATGAACATGATGAAGATCGATATTGTCAAGAAATGAAAATTTTACATAGGAAAATGTTGGCGCAGAAATATCGCCAGCAGCCGTATTTTGTCGCCAGATGAAATAAAAATCGCAAATTGCGACATTGGCGATGCACAGGCGGTCCCTGACCTGGCCGAAGGGCCAAGTGAGCTTTCTCATCACTTGGCGTCCGTCGTCCGTCGTATGTCGTCGTCCGTCGTCGTTAACTTTACAAAAATCTTCTCCTCTGAAACTACTGGGCCAAATTTAACCAAACTTGGCCACAATCATCATTAGGGTATCTAGTTTAAAATTGTGTCCGGTGACCTGCCAAACCAACCAAGATGGCCGCCATGGCTAAAAATAGAACATAGGGTAAAATGTATATTTTGGCTTATAACTCTGAAACCAAAGCATTTAGAGCAAATCTGACATGGGGTAAAATTGTTGATCAAGTCAAGATCTATCTGCCCTGAAATTTTCAGATGAATCGGACAATGGGTTGTTGGGTTGCTGCCCTGAATTAGTAATTTTAAGGATTTTTTTCCGTTTCGGTTATTATCTTGAAAATTATTATAGATAGAGATAAACTGTAAACAGCAATAATGTTCAGCAAAGTAAGATCTACAAATAAGTCAACATGATCAAAATGGTCAGTTGACCCCTTAAGAGTTATTGCCCTTTAAAGTAATTTTTAACAATTTTTGTTAATTTTGTTATCTTTACAAAATCTTCTCCTCTGAAACTACTGGACCAAATTCAACCAAACTTAGTCACAATCATTATTAGGGTATTTAGTTTAAAAATGTGTGCGGTGACCCAGCCAACCAACCAAGATGGCTGCCATGGCTAAAAATAGAACATAGGGGTAAAATGTAGATTTTGGCTTGTAACTCTGAAACCAAAGCATTTAAAGCAAATCTTACAGGGATTAACTTGTTTATCAAGTAAATATCTATCTGCCCTCAAATTTTCAGATGAATTGGACAACGGTTGTTGGGTTGCTGCCCTGAATTGGTAATTTTAAAGGAAATTTTGCGGTTTTGGTTATTATCTTGAAAATTATTACAGATAGAGATAAACTGTAAACAGCAATAATGTTCAGCAAAGTAAGATCTTCAAATAAGTCAACATGATCATAATGGTCAGTTGACCCTTAAGGAGTTATTGCCCTTTAAAGTAATTTTTACCAATTTTTGTAAATTTTGTAATCTTTTACAAAATCTTCTCCTCTGAAACTACTGGACCAAATTCAACCAAACTTAGCCACAATCATTATTAGGGTATTTAGTTTTAAAAATATGTGCGGTGACCCAGCCAACCAACCAAGATGGCTGCCATGGCTAAAAATAGAACATAGGGTAAAATGTAAATTTTGGCTTGTAACTCTGAAACCAAAGCATTTAAAGCAAATCTTACAGGGATTAACTTGTTTATCAAGTAAATATCTATCTGCCCTCAAATTTTCAGATGAATTGGACAACTGGTTGTTGGGTTGCTGCCCCTGAATTGGTAATTTTTAAGGAAATTTTGCCGTTTTGGTTATTATCTTGAAAATTATTACAGATAGAGATAAACTGTGAACAGCAATAATGTTCAGCAAAGTAAGATCTTCAAATAAGTCAACATGACCAAAATGGTCAGTTGACCCCTTAAGGAGTTATTGCCCTTTATAGTCAATTTTTAACAATTTTCATTAATTTGGTAAATTTTGGTAAGTTTTTACAAAATGTTTTCCTTTTGTAATCTTCTTTTCTGAAACTGCAGTAGAAAATCAATATAGAAAACAATCTACTAATGAACTGGCAATAAAAATAATTGATAATTCTATAACATGAAAAAAACCCACATTAATACCTGATGATGGTGTTTCTTTCTTTACATTGAAAATGATGTCACAACTATAATCCCGAACAATAGGTCAAATGTCAGATATATCAGGTGAGCGACACAGGGTCCTTGGAGCCTCTAGTTTACTTATGCAAGTAAAAAATCTGAATGTCTAAGAGACATAACTAAGCCAATTTTTTTACCTAAACAAGTAAATAAAATCACTTGTACACGTATCCTACAAATTAACTTATATGTGTATATTTTTTAGCTCAATGGCCGAAGGGCCATAGTGAGCTTTCTCATCACTTGGCGTCCGTGCGTCCGTCGTCGTCGTGTAAATCTGTCTGTTGTCGTTAGCTTTTACAAAAATCTTCTCCTCTGAAACCACTGGGCCAAATTTAACCAAACTTGGCCACAATCATCTTTAGGGCATCTAGTTTCAAAAATGTGTCCGGAGACCCGGCCAACCAACTAAGATGGCCGCCATGGCAAAAAATAGAACATAGGGGTAAAATGTAGATTTTGGCTTATATCTCTGAAACCAAAGCATTTAGAGCAAATCTGACAAGGGTCAAACTGATTATCAGGTCAAGATCTATCTGTCCGGAAATTTTCAGACAAATCTGACAACCTGTTGTTGGGTTGCTGCCCCTGAATTGGTAATTTTAAGGAAATTTTGCCGTTTTTGGTTATTATCTTGAATATTATTATAGATAGAGATAAACTGTTAACAGCAATAATGTTCAGCAAAGTAAGATCTACAAATAAGTCGTCATGATCAAAATTGTCAGTCGACCCCTTTAGGAGTTATTGCCGAAAACAGAATAAGAGGTGTTTAGATTTAGAGAATAGTGAAAAATTGTATTAGAAATAAAGAATACAGAAAAAAGATGACCAAGGCACCCTACCCATCCTGCTACTTAACCCTCTTTAACTCTTCCCATAACTCAAAAGACCCAAACATATAAATTCTAAAGCCAGAAGTATGTAGCCATATCTAAGACATGTCTTAAGTAGGTATCTCAATGCTAGGAAAAAGTAAAAGTGAGTTATCTTTCTTTATTCTTGTGCTCCCTCTTTGGAGGATTATACACAGTACGAAGAAAAGTAAACATGACCAACAATGGCGGTCGTTTTGTTATTTTCAATTATCATAACCTAGGGCAGTCAAAGACAAATTTTGTTTGAATTTGCTATTTTTACGGAAAACAAGTAAAACAATGTTTTTAACAGTTTGATTATGGTTTTCAACTTCCTGTCAATTATGTTTTCTTCATTTAACTACGGTAAACATTGAAAATTGTGTTGTCGTATGAACATTTCTTCAAATGAAATAGACAAATGCAGACTGACCAATTCTATTTGAATTAATTAATGTTGATGATCATTAATGACCCATCCGATAAGCGGATTACCTGTAACAACAGATTATGACACCTGTTGTAACCGTTGATTACATTGTAGCTTGGGGTTGTAAACAAAGTCATAAACTTGTCGCCATGGTAAAATTTTGTACAATTTATTTTTAACTTTTACCAATTAACATGAACATGATGAAGATCGATATTGTCAAGAAATGAAAATTTTACATAGGAAAATGTTGGCGCCAAAATATCGCCAGCAGCCGTATTTTGTCGCCAGATGAAATAAAAATCGCAAATGCGCACATTGGCGATGCACAGGCGGTCCCTGACCTGGCCGAAGGGCCAAGTGAGCTTTTCTCATCACTTGGCGTCCGTCGTCCGTCGATATCGCCGTCCGTCAGTCGTTAACTTTACAAAATCTTCTCCTCTGAAACTACTGGGCCAATTTAACCAAACTTGGCCACAATCATCATTAGTATCTAGTTTAAAATTGTGTCCGGTGACCTGCCAAACCAACCAAGATGGCGCCATGGCTAAAAATAGAACATAGGGTAAAATGTATTTTGGCTTATAACTCTGAAACCAAAGCATTTAGAGCAAATCTGACATGGGGTAAAATTGTTGATCAAGTCAAGATCTATCTGCCCTGAAATTTTCAGATGAATCGGACAATGGGTTGTTGGGTTGCTGCCCTGAATTAGTAATTTTAAGGATTTTTTTCCGTTTCGGTTATTATCTTGAAAATTATTATAGATAGAGATAAACTGTAAACAGCAATAATGTTCAGCAAAGTAAGATCTACAAATAAGTCAACATGATCAAAATGGTCAGTTGACCCCTTAAAGAGTTATTGCCCTTTAAAGTAATTTTTAACAATTTTTGTTAATTTTGTTATCTTTACAAAATCTTCTCCTCTGAAACTACTGGACCAAATTCAACCAAACTTAGTCACAATCATTATTAGGTATTTAGTTTAAAAATGTGTGCGGTGACCCAGCCAACCAACCAAGATGGCTGCCATGGCTAAAATAGAACATAGGGGTAAAATGTAGATTTTGGCTTGTAACTCTGAAACCAAAGCATTTAAAGCAAATCTTACAGGGATTAACTTGTTTATCAAGTAAATATCTATCTGCCCTCAAATTTTCAGATGAATTGGACAACGGTTGTTGGGTTGCTGCCCTGAATTGGTAATTTTTAAGGAAATTTTGCGGTTTTGGTTATTATCTTGAAAATTATTACAGATAGAGATAAACTGTAAACAGCAATAATGTTCAGCAAAGTAAGATCTTCAAATAAGTCAACATGATCATAATGGTCAGTTGACCCTTAAGGAGTTATTGCCCTTTAAAGTAATTTTTACCAATTTTTGTAAATTTTGTAATCTTTACAAAATCTTCTCCTCTGAAACTACTGGACCAAATTCAACCAAACTTAGCCACAATCATTATTACTTATACAAGTAAAAAATCTGAATGTCTAAGGGACATAACTAAGCCAATTTTTTTTTTACCTATACAAGTAAATAAAATCACTTGTACACGTATCCCACAAATTAACTTATATGTGTATATTTTTTTAGCTCAATGGCCCAAAGGGCCAAGTGAGCTTTTCTCATCACTTGGCGTCCGTCGTCCGTCGTCGTTGTCGTCGTCGTCGTTAGCTTTTTACAAAAATCTTCTCCTCTGAAACCACTGGGCCAAATTTAACCAAACTTGGGCACAATCATCATTAGGGTATCTAGTTTAAAAAATGTGTCCGGTGACCCGGCCAACCAACCAAGATGGCCCCCATGGCAAAAAATAGAACATAGGGGTAAAATGTAGATTTTGGCTTATATCTCTGAAACCAAAGCATTTAGAGCAAATCTGACAAGGGTAAATCTGATTATCAGGTCAAGATCTATCTGCCCTGAAATTTTCAGACAAATCTGACAACCTGTTGTTGGGTTGCTGCCCCTGAATTGGTAATTTTAAGGAAATTTTGCCGTTTTTGGTTATTATCTTGAATATTATTATAGATAGAGATAAACTGTAAACAGCAATAATGTTCAGCAAAGTAAGATCTACAAATAAGTCGTCATGATCAAAATTGTCAGTCGACCCTTTAGGAGTTATTGCCCTTTATAGTCAATTTTAACAATTTTTCATAAATTTTTGTAATCTTCTACAAAAATCTTCTTCTCTGAAACTACTGAGACAAATTTAGCCATACTTGGCCATAATCATTATAAAGGGATCTAGTTTAAAAAATTTGTCCGATGATCCCGCCTTCCAACCATCATGGCCGACTTGGTTAAAATAGAACATGGGGTAAAATGCAGTTTTGGTTTATATCTCTGAAACTGAAGCATTTAGAGCAAATCTGACAGGTGGCAAAATGTTCATCAGATTTAGATTTATCTGCCCTGAAATTTTCAGACGAATCCGACAACCCGTTGTTGGGTTGCTGCCCTGAGTTAGTAATTTTACAAAATTTTGCAGTTTTTGTTATTATCTTAGATATCATTATAATATCTAATATCTAATACTATTAATTATGATTTTAACCTTATTTTACATGATTTCCAAAGCATCAGTAAATACAGGTGAGCCACACAGGCTCTTGAGAGCCTCTAGTTTTACTTCCTCAAGTAAATAAAAATTACTTGTATAAGTAGTACCCCTGACTGCAAGAATTCAAGTAAATAAAAATATTCAATGCATGACTGAACAACACATTAATTCAAGAAATTACATTTTATTACATTTCCATGTTTACCATGGATTTTTTAATGAAAATAAAGTAAAAGTGAATGTTTTGGCAACACCCATAGTTGTATATATACATATCATCAGAGGAGTGAAATTATCTGATTTATTTTACATGTGAAATTATCTGTTTTTATTTCACTGGGAGGTCATGGTAATTTATTGCAACCAATGTAATAATGTATGATAAATCCAACACATATGGTCAATATAATTTTTGTTGCTTCTCTTGACATTTCTACTAAGTTTTGACATTTCTTGTTCAAGGGTTATTAACCTTATATATATATAAGAAATTCCATGACCAGTATTATTAAGACTCTGTTTTATTATTCATGAGAAGGAATATTTTTTATCACTTGGAACTAAGCTATAGGTTTTAATTATATGGTAAAGATTGAACAAATTGGAATCCATAAAGTCACTAGCTGGTTAGCTCTATTTTAGTAATCTTTTGTGTGTGTTTCTATTCATGTCCATGTCAATATGAATTAAGGAGATCTGGTATGATTGCCAATGAGACAAATATCCACCAACGACCAAATGACGTACATGTTAGCAACTATAGGTCATGGTATGGCCTTTAACAATGAGCAAAACCCATGCTACACAGCAAGCTATAAAAGGTTCCAACACAACAAAACGTGTGACAATTTTAATGTGAAAACAAACGACCTGATTTATAGACACTATGTTGTGATGTTATACTATTGTTTCAGAATAAGGAGAAGGTTTGGTACCATTAAACGTTTAATCCCGCTGCAAATGTTTGCACCTGTCCTAAGTCAGGAATCTGATGTACAGTAGTTGTCGTTTGTTTATGTAATTTATCGTGTTTCTCGTTTCGTTTTTATATAGACTAGACCGTTGGTTTTACCGTTTGAATGGTTTTACACTAGTACTTTTGGGGCCCTTTATAGCTTGTTGTTCGTGTGAGCCAAGGCTCCGTGTTGAAGGCCGTACATTGACCTATAATGGTTTACTTTTATAAATTGTTATTTGGATGGAGAGTTGTCTCATTGGCACTCACCACATCTTCCTATATCTATATAAGAAAAGAAATATAAATATGATATACAGTAACAAATGAAAACCAGTGTATTACAGGCTCCCTGACTTGGGACAGGTACATACAGGATGTAAGCAGTATATTTATAATATATACTCAAATATAAATATAAAAAAAGATGTGTAAGTGTATTATCACACTTACATGTATCATGCTTATTAAAAAAAAAGAAATTAAATTCAGAAGTAACATAAAGTAGTGCATGGCTTATAAAGCAATCTGTTATACCATCAGAGGGAGATAAAATCATTCAATGCCTAAATTTATTTCTAAACAGATTGATTTTTATAGGTATCTTGACTAAGGATTTAAATATAGAATAATCAACAATGATCAATTCATACATTGTCTCGAAATATAAATTTTATGTGTACAATTAGGCTTAGAAACAGGTAGAAAGGGAGGCTTTGCTGAGCATTTCTGTCCTGTATTGAGCGCAAATAGAATTTATATTTCGAGACAATGTATAGTTATTCTTTATATACTGCAACTCCTACAACTGTTCCAAATCAAATATTTAGGGTAAAAACCATCATTTTTATAATTTGGAGTGAACGATGTAAAATTCTGCAAACCTGTAGGTTTAATGACGTCTTAAATAAAACACTACAGTAAGCTTAAGGCATTGTCAGTGTCATAAACAAGGCGATATACGGTCAGTGACTGTATATCACAAATGATTAAACGGTCAATGCAATTTGACTGCGCAAATAGCACAGCTACAGTATATACCATTTTATCAGGTTTTCAGTTGGTGATTATTAAAAATTCATTAAGTTAAATTTCTAGCTGATTTGGTATGATAATTATTGATAACACATTTATTTACTTTTTTAGCTGCTGTTGGTGCTTGGGTATTATATATCAGTACAGATTACGTGTTTGAAGGATCATCACCTCCATATGCTGAGGATGCTACCCCAAATCCACTTAACAAATATGGACAAAGTAAATTTGAAGGTGAAAAGGTCACAATGGAGGTTAGTCAAGGTAGACATTTAACTTTTACATCAATATCATTTTTATGCTTGTATAGAATTATGAAAGATAGGGTCTCACACATGGTATTGACCATGGGTTCTGTCTTGATTTAATTAGACCTGAATATGATTTTAAAAAAAAGAAGATAGTATACTCAAAAATTGGTACAGATTGATGTTTGCAGAACTAGCTTGTAAATGTAGTTTTTAAAGACTCTCAATTCATTTGTTTAAATTTGGTTAGATTAAAAAAAAAGAACAATATGTTTGAAATTGGTTTAATAGTCAAAAGAGAAAATCAACCAGTTGGCCCTCAAAGATAGCTGACAAAGGAAATAAATCCAACTACTTTTCCATCATTGAAAACTATCTATATGATTATTGCAGTAAAAAATGTAATATATATGTTAGTGCAATAATCCCTTTAAAGTTTTTTATTGATGTAATAGAAGTTGGAGTTATTTCCCTTGGATCAATCTTGGAGGGCCAACTGGTTAATTTTCTTATTTGACTAACCAATTTTAAACATATGGTACAGCCAAGTTCAATCAATAGAATATCTGTAATAGATAGTGGTGTTGAACAAAATGAGGCTTAAACAATTCAAAATCATTCAGGAAAAAAACTTTTATCTGAAATCTAGTGGTCAGGGCTGATATGCATAAAACTACTTAAGTTAAGATTTGTTCCGAACGGACAGATTTTTCTATATGTCCTACGATAAATAAGTACTACGATTGGATATCTTAACTTAAGTGGTTTTATGCATATCGGCCCAGTATAGCATGCTGAATTTGGTTGATTTATCAAAGATTGGGCAAAGGGAAGTAACTCCGACTCCTATTGTTTGTAGATAATTCAATATTAAGAGTGCCAATTCTGTATGGAGACATTGAGTACTTGGACGAGAGTGCAGTAACTACACTATTTCAGAAGGTTACAGACTCATCAAAACCATGTCCTATGTCAGATTATGAAAGACGTTTTCCAACTCATTGTGATGACATAGCATATGTGATAAGACAGTTAGCAGAGAAAAGAATCAGGGTAAGGTCTTGAAATTTTACAATGCTTTTAAAAATACCAATTAATGACATAGCATATGTGATAAGACAATTAGCAGAGAAAAGGATTGCAGTAAACTCTTGAAAATTTACAATGCTTTTAAAATACCATTGAATGAAGTCGAATATGTTATAAGACAGTTAGCAGAGAAAAGATCACGGTAAGGTTTTGAAATTTTACAATGCTTTTAAAAATATCATTTAATGACATAGCATATATATATAATAAGACAGTATGCAGAGAAAAGGATCGCGGTAAGGTCTTGAAATTTTACAACACTCAAAAAAATATCATTGAATGAAGAAGCATATGTTATAATCAGGGCTCACACTACTTTGGAATCATAGGGAGAAGTGACTTCTCTTTTTGAAACTGATAGGGAGAAGTGGTGAGATTAGAAAGAGAAGTGCTTGTTCACTCGCGGCGCTACAATGTTTGATTTTACTATAATATAAAGGGCCATATGTATCTTTTTTTATATTGTTCAATTCTTATCTGAGTATACAATTAAAGTAACAATTCAAATTCAAAGCTGTTTAAGTTGATCATATCTAGTTGCACTGTTATATTAGTTCTCTTGTCAGAATCTACCAACTAAATATCTAGCACTAAAAAGATTTTTTTTTTATATCAAAAAGGAAAAGAAAGTATAATATATCATTTAAAAAACTCTTCTGTTTATCATGTTTATGAAATTCAGTGTTTCTCATTAAAAAGATATATAAATTTAACAAAGTTAAGCTGGGACATGATACATGTATATTGATATTAGTATAATAGTCCCCGAGTTAAGCAACTTTAATCATGTTAATCAATAAATAGAAACAATGCATATACATGGAAATGTATACATTAATCAAGTAGATTTGACCAAAAGTCTGTTAATGCGTGTGAAATGCATGATTTTCCTTTTAGAATCAATATTCTTCTGTCAGCTGTGCCATTCATGTGTCCGTAGTTATTATCGTAAGAATACGGATTTCGTTCATACCTGGTCTGTTTCCAATGAATTCCACCTCTGATCCGTAGCTTGTACAAATGTTTCAATGGCGGACGAAGAAAATTTACAAAAATAAAAGATGTTTGACAAGCTATTTGGAAAGGAATATGATGTTTTTAATGTAATAAATGGATTAAGCATTTACCTAAGGCAAATTTTATCACGTTCTTATGAAGTAACAAACTTATTTTGCCGAAAGCTAGAATGATTTGATGTACGCTCTCCAGTAACAAGTACCCGAAGTCATAAAAAAATGTCTCCGTGAAATAACATGAACCAACTGTAAAGTCAATGCTATAACCTCTTTTCTAAACAAAATAAATCATTTATGTCTGAATGTCTTTACTTATAAATGAATAATTGCTGTTTCATCGACTTAGTAAAAATTGAAGATTGCCGATGACGAAAGTGACTGAAAGCGAGTATTGTGAACAACAGGACGACTAGATATCGCTTTTGGGGTTTGGCAAAGTGAAGTGACGGACGGGAAAGCGACTTTATCGTCCCAGTTGCCTACTAGAGTGAGCAACGCTCATAAAAATACCATTTAATGACAGCATAGGTTATAAGCACTTACACTAGCAGAGCAAAGAATCGCTGTAAGGACGTCTTGAAAGTTACAATGAAATTAGAAATACAATTGAAAGTTCATTATCTAATTATAGATCTGTGACTCTTTTCAAAATTTATGATTAACATTGACTAAGTTTTACAAGATTGTTCATGACTTAAGAGTAGTTTTAACTGTTAGATTGTTGAAAAAAAAACAGTTGCTGCATCTGTTGATAAATTTTGAACAATAGCAAGTCTATCTTGCTGCAAATTTGACAGGACTTTATATATTATTATATGGAACCATCTTTGTGGTCTCATGGTAGCCTTTTTTTCTTATAGAATGCAAGAGGTTGTGGGTTCGAAGCTCAACTGTATTCAAATCAAAGCCTTAAAAATTAGCATTTGCTCCTTTTCCATTAAGCATGTGACATTTAGGAGTAAGGGCAATGACTTGTAATCTCAGAGTCAGAATAGTGTTTCCAGGTAGTCTGACATGTTTTCCTATGGACTGTTACCTGATGAACTAGAAATTTGAAAAATATGGCTCAGTGTGAAAGTCTTTCACAAGCAGGGTTTGTTATCAATCACATCATCCTGTTTTTAACATCCTAAATATGCTTTCATTTGCCACTTGATATCAAGGAGTTATCTGTCCAGGGGCATAGCCAGGTATCCAATAAACTGTAGGCACAAATTGTGGCAGGGGGTCTGGTGGCCGCTCAAGGCCCCCAGCAGGTCCAAGGCTCTCCCCTGGTATGGGGTTCAGGGGGCAAAGCCCCCCCGTGGAAAACGGTTTTCAGCATTTTAGTTGCAAAATTTTGTGTACAAAAAACATGAAAACTTGTCATTTTATCATGATAATATACATGAAAAAATTTCGAAGAAATTATAATAAACATAATTTTACAATTACATCTAACTGATGAATTAACCGGCAGTACAATCGGAAATATATAAAAAAAAATATCTACAATATGCATTACTCAGCGTTGATCAGCGTAGCCCTTCATTAAGCAGCACAACCTGTTTAGTATTTTCATATCTATTCCTTTCTGATTGAGGACAGTTGATATATACGTCAATTGATAGTACATATTGACGATACTACATTTAAAAGAAACCTTCACCGTCCCCTGGCTACACAAACACATACACACACAGTCGATGCCTCATGCAGAAGTTCTGTTCTGTTCATACTATCGAACAAAATTCAAGAAATTCATATTTCCTTATATCCTGTACTGTAAAATCCCTACCTGCTTAGGAGATCTGAGAGTACTCAAAAGTTACTGAAAGCTAGTTGATTGACTGATTGATTGCTAAACGTCCAGTGGCAAATAGATCATGCATGTTCAGGATAAAAACAAATTTACAATAATACAACAGGTAGCTAGGTCCTGTAATAGGGGTCGTCCAGGACGAAGGTCTGGAAATTTGGAAATGCCATGCATTGGAAAATGAGGGTTTATTGGATAGGAACAGAAATTTTGCCTTTCAGTAGACCACCTTCGAACCCCTCAAAGAGTTGCAAGTTTCTTAACGTGCAGAGAGCGTGGCATTCTCTCTACACTAGGCATCGGATTTAACGTCCCCATTCTGACCAGACGTGACTGCCTATTTATGCATCCTGCACAGCCAAACTTTGGCAAGGTTTTATTGTAGGTCGAGTGAAGACCAAGTGGAAAGCTAGTTGAAAGCCAACAACAACTAATTAAAAAAAATCATATGTCTAAGTTGAGATTCATTCAAGTATTTGTTGATAGAAGTGAAATGATCTGAACCAAAGTTCTAGTTTATAGTTTCTATATAAGGGGGAATAAAATGACATACAATTCTATCCAATACTCCATTCACTAAGGATGATAAACTAGTGTACACATGACATTCGATAATTAAAGAGTTTTGACGACTTCACTGGCGTGCATCTACAGATAACGTTGTTCATTTTTTTTAATGAAAAAAAAATATTTGTGAAAAAATTATGTGTAGGCACGTGCCTTAAGTGCCTAACGGCAGCTACGCACCTGCTGTCATCATCATATTATTGTATGGGTATATCTTTTGATAAAGTCAAACATATTTACTTTATTGACACTTCTAAAGTTTTAGAAATTCTATGCATTTTTAGCTCACCTTTCAGAAGGAAATGTGAGCTTTTGCCATCACTTGGCATCCATCATCGTTTATTGTCGTCCGTCGTCATCGTCCTTCGTCATCGTCTGTCTGGTGTAAACTATTTCAAACATCTTCTCCTCTGAAACTACTGAACCAATTCCAACCAAACTTGGGCTGAATGATCCTTAGGGTATCTAGAATAAAGTTTGTGTTTTATTTTCTGTTTCGTCAAAAAACCTGGCCACCTTGGCTAAAAATATAACACAGGGGTAAAATGCGGTTTTTGGCTTATATCTCAAAAACTAAAGCATTTAGAGCAAATCTGACATGGGGTAAAAGTGTTCATAAGGAAAAGTTCTATCAGCCCTGAAATTTTCAGATGAATCTAAGAACCCATTGTTCGGTTGCTGCCACTAAATTGGTAATTTTAAGGAAATTTTGCTGTTTTTGCTTATTATCTTAAATATTTTTATAGATAAAGATAAACTGTAAACAGCAAAAATGTTCAGCAAAGTAAGATCTACAAATAACTTTATGACCAAAATTGTCAATTGACCCCTTAAGGAGTTATTGCCCTTTAAGGACAATTTTACACAATTTGTTTATCATGTTTTCTAACTTTAAAAAAACTTCTCCTCAGAAACTACTGAACCAATTCCAACCAAACTTGGGCTGAATGATCCTTAGGGTATCTAGAATAAAATTTTGTTTTCTTTTCTGTTTTGTAAAAAAACATGGCAGCCATGGCTAAAAATAGAACATAGGGGTAAAATGCAGTATTTGGCATATATCTCAAAAATTAAAGCATTTAGAGCAAATCTGACATTGGGTAAAACTGTTCATTAGGTCAAGTTCTATCAGCTCTAATTTTCATATGAATCTAACAACCCATTGTTCGGTTGCTGCCACTAAATTGATAATTTTAAGGAAATTTTGCAGTTTTTGGTTATTATCTTGAATATTATTATAGATAAAGATAAACTGTAAACAGCAAAAATGTTCAGCAAAGTAAGATCTACAAATAAGTTTTATGACCAAAATTGTCAATTGACCCCTTAAGGAGTTATTGCCCTTTAAGGACAATTTTACACAATTTGTTTATCATGTTTTCTAACTTTAAAAAATCTTCTCCTCTGAAACTACTGAACCAAATTAAACCAAACTTAAGCTGACTGATTCTTAGGTTATCTAGAATAAACTTTGTGTTTTATTTTCTGTTTCCTCAAAAAAACGTGGTTGCCATGGCTAAAAATAGAACATAGGGTAAAATGCAGTTTTTGACTCATATCTCAAAAACTAAAGCATTTAGAGGAAATCAGACAAGAAGTTAAAGTATTCATTAGGTCAAGGTCTACCTGCTCTGAAATTATCAACCAAATCAGGTATCTGATTATTAGGTTATTGCCCCTGACTTGATGATTTTAAGGAAATTTTGCAGTTTTCAGTTATTATCTTGAATATTATTATAAATACAGATAAACTGTAAACAGCAAAAATGTTCAGCAAAGTAAGATCTACAAACAAGTTTATGACCAAAATTATCAATTGACCCCTTAAGGAGTTATTGCCCTTTAAAGACAATTTTACACAATTTATTTATCTAGTTTGCTTACTTTAAAAATCTTCTCCTTTGAAACTACTGAACCAATTCCAGCCAAACTTTGGCTGAATGAATTTCAAGTATCTAGTATAAATTTTGTATTTTATTTCCTTGTCGTCATTGAAGAAACAAAGCCACTATGGCTAAAATGGAACATAGGGTAAAATGCATTTTTTGCTTTTGAAGAAAATATGACAGATACAAAGAACATTTAAATGGCACTTTTAAGCCACTCATTAATATATATTGAAAAGCAAAATAATCATTGATGAAAGATTTCAGCAAAATTACAGGTGAGCGATTCAGTCTCTTGAGAGCCTCTTGTTTAGAATAGATAAAAGAAGAAGATTAATTATTTACACAATCAAAACAAATAGTTTTGTGTATGTTTATTCATTTGATTTGCATATCTACTTAAATACTTGAATATGATTGGTCCTTTTTTTGTTTTTTGGTTTACACTTTGAAAGACCATGTTGCTGATTCTACTTTTGTAACCCACTCTGATATAAACGTGTGATACTAAATTCGAATTTGACAGAAAAAAATAAATGTTTGGTTGAGCATGTTGAGAATTACAAGGATAACACACATTTTTTGGAGAGGTTTATTCACATTGTGAGTTATTAGGCCTAGATAACACTCAAAATCCTCTTGACAAATCATGTTTAATCCTAGGCCACCCATAAAAAATTCTTTGTTTGATATTGCATACTCATGCCTTGTAGGATTGGGTAGGTAGGTAGGGATTTTATTTCTTTTGGACAACAACATAAGTTACTAGTACATGTTTTAGACAAGAAAACGAAATGAGAACAGAAAAAAATCTTTAAAAAAAAAAATTAAACTGATTTGTCTCTTAAAATTATTCAGCCTTGCTTTTTAGGTGGGTAGGTAGGCAGCATCAAAAAATCTAAATTTTATTTTTGGCCCTGTAGTAATTTCTGATTGAGAAGTAATGGTTTTAATACAGTGCAGACTGCTTTTATTGAAGAATTATCAATTTTTGTCTGGGTCGCCGAAGTCAGAAGCAGGTATAGTATCCATTCAACTCAGTCCTTCTGTGCATTTGTCTGTCCGTCCTGAAGACCTTGAGTAGAAAACTTTCCTCAAAGATTTCTTAGCATCTATTGAAAGGAATGAATTTATATTTTGTTTGCAGCTTGATACTGATAAGCTGTAGGGTGTAAGCAATTTTTACATCTGCTGTGCAGCGACTTCCATGACAAATATGTTGTTGTCCCCGCAGATAAAGCCCCAAACAACATCGTTATTGTGTGTAAATATCATTACATAAACTGCTTGATAAATGAATTAGGTATTGACAATTCACTTGGAAACTCAACATATACCCTCACGACACTTACCAAAGAGGAAATCCTGGATAATCATAGGTCTGTTCTATGTTCCTTTGGAATTTCCACTTTATTGGATACCTAAACTACATAAGTGTCCTTACAAACAACGGTATATTGCTGGGTCTTCCAAGTGCTCCACGAAACTTCTTTCTAAATTATTAACATCTATTTTATCAGCAGTCAAAGCCGGGCTCCAAAATTATTGTGAAACTGCCTATTCTAGAGGTGGCGTGAATCAGATGTGGATACTAAAAAATTCCAAAGATCTTTTAGAGTACATACAATCTAAGACTCTCTCATCTTGCAATAGTATTTAAACATTTGACTTTTCTACACTTTACACAAGTATTCCCCATTCCAAACTAAAAGACAAATTGAAAGAGTTTGTATTACTTTGTTTCATTAAAAAGAATGGCGAACGTAGATACAAGTATCTTGTCTTGGGAGGATAAATCCTACTTTGTAAAGAATCACTCTGATTCAAACAAAAATTCTCTGAAACTGACATTATCAAGATGCTTGATTTCTTGATTGACAACATATTGGTTACGTTTGGAGGACGTGTTTTTCAACAGACTGTCAGAATTCCAATGGGAACCAATTGTGCCCCTCTTCTTGCCGACTTGTTTCTTTATTATTATGAGGCTGACTTCATACAAGAACTTCTTAGCAAGAAAGATAAGAAGTTAGTAATATCCTTTAACTTTACGTTCCGCTATATAGATGATGTTCTCTCACTAAATAATACAAAATTTGGTGACTATGTTGAACGAATCTATCCCATCGAACTAGAGATAAAGGATACTACAGATACAGTTAAGTCTACCTCATATCTTGACTTACATCTAGAAATTGACAATGAGGGTCGGTTGAAAA
>CM029597.1:73851120-73954335 GCA_017311375.1 Mytilus coruscus | reverse complement strand
TTATTGTAGAAATGCATTTCTGATGCAGTAAATTTGGTATCTTTAATACAGTTGAAATTTTGGTCTTCTTTGCCTATTCAAATTGTTAGGCATGTACTTTTGGTAGATTTTACAATGATTCCATTTAAAACTGTAAACGAGACTTATTCAAAACCAATTACAACTCATAAATAAAGCAAGCTCCGTCAGACTCTAGTACTCTAATTAATTCACTTATAACAGAAAAAACAATTCTGATTATTTCCTGAGATGAATAAAAATACAAGAATTATAAATGCAAAACTATATAATGAATTTGATTTATTATAATACTATTATAATACGATGTGTATCATAAAAATAAAGTAAAATCACAAAATACTGAACTCCGAGGAAAATTCAAAAGGAAAGTCCCAAATCAAATGGCAAAATCAAAAGCTCAAACACATCAAACGAATGGATAACAACTATCATATTCCTGACTTGGTACAGGCATTTTCTTATGTAGAAAACGGTGGATTGAACCTGGTTTTATAGCTAGCTAAACCTCTCACTTGTATGACAGTCGCATCAAATTCCATCATATTGACAACGATGCGTGAACAAAACAAACAGGCACAATAGGTAAAAATGTCAAAATAGGGTACAGCAGTCAACATTGTGTTATCATCTTAATCACTATAAAAACAAACAAATGCAACAAAGAAGCACAAAAGGCATACATCAAATTTAACATCCTCATTTTGCTTTTTATTATACGATTTAATTTATCTATGTAAAATCCACACATAAAGGATGGAAGGTTTTAAGTACTGGCGTAGAATCGCGCGTTTGACGTAATACAGGTAGATATGAAATATCATGTGTATCTTATTGAATTTTGAAAAGAGGCGGAAGGCAAAAGAGAACACTCAAAATGTATTATTCGAAGGTAAACTGACAACGTCAGTGAATAAAACCACGATATAAACTCTTATAACATGTATAAAATCAAATTCATTGAATGGTTTATATAATATTGCAAAATATGTCAGTGAAAAAACACAAAACCACGATAAGACAAACAGGTCCTCAAGACACTACCTAGGAAACGAAAGACTGAGCAACGCGAACCTCACACCAAAACAGGGGTTTATATCATGTACTCCGAAAAGGATATGTGATCATATAGCATTACAGATTGAAACGTATTTCCCTATATGGAATTTTCCGATTATCTATTTTTCAGTTTTATTTGTAGCACAAACAGAAATGTTCCATTCCGATCAGAATGTCCTCATACGCCACGCTGCAGATTTTTCTAACAAATCAGTGTGAGAATGATATTTTTTAGACAACGAACAAGTTTTCCTTAAAATGTCATTATACTTTCCTTAAACATTTATAATATTAGTTTCATTTAGAGGTATGTAGAAGAATTCCAGAAAAATTTTGAAGAAACTATTGAAATGAGTTATTTTTATGCATAAACATCACTTTGAAACTGTAGCATTATGTTTAAAATGTCTCCTATACATAAACTTAAATAAATGAATAAATAAATTTTGAACCCCACGTCTACAAAAGATTCATAAAAAAGTCACTATCAAATAAAAAGGTTTAAAGGCCAAAATGAAGTACGAAGTTGAAGTGCATTGAAAACCCAAATTTTGAAGATGATATTCATATCTTTAGGTCTTCTGACAAAGTAATTTGAAAAATATAATAATTTAGACTTAATATATTTTGGAAGCATTTTACTTTAAGAATAAAAAAGTAGTTTCTACACGACTTGCAGACAGCAACAACATGCTTCCAGTGTTTTGAACTCCATATGAATGACATGAATGCAATGGTGATGTTGAATAAAAACATTGGCATATCTATGTAATACTCTGATTATTTTATTCGACAGCTATGACTAAATTATTTGATCAAAACACACAAAACATATTTATCATAAAGGCAAACAATTTAGGAAATGGAACTGAAAATACAAGCATGTAAAACAACCTTTGATTTTAATCTACTGATACAAATCCCCAAGATAACTTAACTTTTTCTACAGAATCATAGTAAAGTTTTATAACTAGCGATTTTTTTTTTTTTTTTTTTAAACGAACACATTTTTATAATTTATGAACAACAAACTCCATTGTATTTCACATCATTCTGAAGTCTGAGAACTTTTAAACAATTTACCTGATAAATGTTTATTCCGTTAATTGAATAGAGGTTTACAACGTCTTATCAATATAAGTTTTGTATTGGATTTTACGTGCCATTAGCAAACAAAATCATCATTTACTTTCGAAAGAAACGGTCGACTCAAGATGAAAAAGTATTTTAAATAGTGAATTATGTAGAAATATTTTGACGTAAATATATAATTCTTCGAACCGTCTAATAAAAGGTCGGAAGTTAGCTTTCATTAAGACACCAGCATTTGCAAGGCTATCTCCAGGCTATAAACATTCGAGGATATTCAGTATTTTTAGTAGAGTCAATTGTTATTGTATGCTTTTTCCAAACGCTTTTTGTTTGTCTGCCTGTCATGTAAAAATTCATTCAAAGTAAAAATAGGACGTATATTTTAGACCGAAACTAAGGTTTCAACTCCCTCAGGCAAAGCTGGCCTTAGATGGATTTGGCTATTTTCTAGATCTTTTTGGTTTATGCTCTATAACTTTTCGTTCCTTACTTGTTTTTATTTGAACGGGAATCTTGTGTAGATTTCACGGGCCCTGGGTTACAAAACAGTATTGTTTTTCTACAAACATATTCAGTATGACACAAAATTGAGTACAGAAACAATGTATTTTAGATCAATTAATTCTTTGCGTATTTGACATAAAACTTGCGAAAGAATCTCTTGGTTTTCAGTTGGTCATTTACAAGCACGATTCCAGTCTTGATGTACGATGTATATACCACTTGCTGATTGCCAAGTGATGCTATCCAAAAGAGCAAACCGGGAAAGAAAATCATCCTTTTAAAGAAAGGGTAGATCCGGCAAGGGCCGATTTTGGCCTCAAACTTCAGATTCATCTGATGAAAGATTTTGGACACTTTTAAACACTTAAGTGTCTACTTCAGTCGATTCAATTTGTTTATGTGAAAGATTTGAACTGATTTATTCATTAAAGACGCTCAAATTCAAGCTTAAATATGAAAAATCTATCAAATATGCAATAATATGTCACTTTTAGATGGTTTTGTCAAAATGAAAGTGGCCGCATCCGTGTTCAGTCTCAACCTTTATATATGTTATGTATTATCATCAAATACAACTTACATTTAAATATTAAGAATGAACACAAATGCGGCCACTTCCATTTAAGACAGAAACCGTCTAAGATTTAACTCAAATGCTAAAATTTTGAAGATTTCAGTAATTTAGCATGACTTAATGATGCTAGTACCCGATACATGTGCAACGTATTGTCAAAATAGCCCATATTTATGTAACAGAAGTATTTTTTTTCCAATAAATAGCTAAAGTTAACAATTTAGCAATTTTGTAAAACTGCTATATTTTGGGGCCAAAAGGGTCTTACTGTGCCTACTCCTTTTCCTCTGTTTGTCATTGTTTATCTTTTCTTAAGCATATGATGTACTTGTAATTTCAAGCGTATGTTTTTATAAGAATTGCACGGATCGGTGAATGGTAGGTGATCCATCACCGATAGCTTACCTCATATATTTTGGGGTATCTTTCATAATAGTTAGCGATGGTAACTGTTCATTCAGTTTATGCACTAAGCTGTAGAATGCATACCGTATAGAATTAACATTGTAAACGAAACGAGTTACAATAATTCAATCGACGAGTATTGGCACATTTATATTATACTTAGAAAATCAAACTCTACATAAACAAAAGCATGTAATAATCGTAAAATAATATGCCTCATTTCCAAAATGCACTGTTTACTATCTAAGAAAATACATCCTTAAATCATTTAAATTGTTTAAATGCTCAAATATATAGCATAGTTATCCGATTATATAAAGTAAGTATGCGATGCTTTCCTCAGGTTCCGAAATCATTGATGTTTATGCATTTTAAAATTATTCCAAACATGTGCTTATATCTTTAGTTCTTACCACTACTGCAGACCAAAGAGTTCTATTAATTCTAGATATGCTGTGTCATGATAATAATTGGTTTTCTTTTTAGAAAGGCGATAACAATGTGAAAACCAACCATTATGGTATATTCTTTATGGTATATATTGTCATCTTCATTTATAATAATTGCTCGTTTTAAATATATCTTGATTTATTCTTTGAGTTTTAAAAGAATCCATAAAACATACATATATTTGTGTCTGATGTTCTGGCGTTAACCAGATTCTGGCTTTCCTTCATTCTCCATTAATATACCTTTTATCTGCATTAGTTAGGTATTTCATGCGTTGTCAGATGTTTTCTTTTTAATGTTTACTGCCAGGTTTCTTGACATTCCATTTATTTTCCACTTAAAATAACGCTAGCATTTTTTTTATAACATTTTGATTTAACCATCAATATCTTGTTTCACTGAAAAGAAATTTATTATCGAAAACTGCATCTGGTGCAGTAAAATTGGTACCTTTAATGTTATTACTATAACTGGGTCGAAACCTCTCCTGTTGAACTGTTAATCCCCGAGGGTATCACAAATCCAGGGCCAGTTATTTGATACTAACATAAAAATATGGATATTGCGTTATAAAATTTGCTGTTATCAAATTTGGGAAATTATTTTGAATTAAGAAACATATTTCTGTCATGCAAAGCAGCTTTAACTCCTTGTCCAGATTTGTGTATATTTTTCGTCCCTTTTGGTTTATAATATCTTCAATTTTTAAATTAGTTTTCGATTTTAAATATTTTGGCCTTCAGCCTCACTGTAGAGAAATTTATTGTCGAAATGCATTTCTGGTGCAGTAAAATTGGTACCGTTAATACTGTTGAAATTTTGGTCTTCTTTCGCCTATTCTAATTGTTAGGCCTGTACCTTCAGTAGATTTTACAGTGATTCTATTTAGAACTATAACCGCCTTAGCTATACTTTCTAATGACTATTTCGGAATTTCTGTTTGAACTTTCAGAAATAATGATCATGATGATGTTATTCATATTTTATTTGTCAAGTGTGTTCCACTTAATCTGATGTTGCAATGTGATTTTCTTGCTTCACATGAAAATAATAGTGTTGGGGACTAATGTCATCCAGTAATGTTTGATACGTAAGAGACCATATCTATTTTCAAACTCAAAAGTCAAAACAAACTGACACATGGCAAAACGAAAACGACAAAAGACAAACAAATAACAGTTTACAAAACACAACAAAGAAAACTAGAGACTGTATAGAATTTCCAGAAAATGACATGTATGCAGAAATGATAACTAAAATAGGTGCACCAGTCTTTTAATTCCTCGAAGGGCCTCGGTGGCTGAAGTATTTGAACTAATTTTAACGAACGGAACTGTTCTAATTATTTCCAGTGATGAATAAAAATAGAAGATTTGTAAATGCAATAATCATGAACCTCATAACAAAACCGGAGGTTATATCATGTGCTTAGAAAAGGCTTGCTTATTTGCTTAACTTGTGGTTATATTGCATCATATTAACTACAAAGAAAGACGTGTATTTATCTATATGTGATTTTCCGTTAACCTTTTTCTGTTTCATTTATACTTATACACACAAAATGTACCATTCCGATTAAAATGTCCTCATACGTCACAATACAATTTAGTTTTCTATATAAAAATCCGTGTGACAATTTTTTCTTAAAATATCAATATAATTTCCTTTAACACTTATACTATGTATAACATTAAATTCATTGGAGGGCATATAGCATATTTTAAAATAATTTTGCAAACTTAATTTCTTCATACGTCACAATTCGGATTCCACCAAATCATTGCGAAAATGGTATTTGTTTGACAATAAACAAGTTTTTCCTAAAAATATCAATATTATTTCCTTTAACACTTATAAGATGTATAACATCAAATTCATTAATGGCATATATTATAGTCCAAAATGATTTTGAAAATTTAATTCACAAAGGGGAAGATCATAAAACGCTAAACTTAATCAACCAAAGAAACGAATGGAAAACAACATTCTTATTCCAAAATGTATCTCATTTATGTACAATAATCTAACAGAATAAGCACATTGCATTCCATTTTTTCTTAATGTTGAACTTAACTAATATTTACTTAATGTTGAAAAAACATCAATGAAACTATATCATGAAATGAATAGAAACGTGTCTGTAAGTATCAGTTAGTTGATTTATTTGTTTATTTTTTTTTTTTTTTATTGGAAATTATTATAAAATAAGGAGATCTTGTATGGTTCGCAGACAAACGACTCTTACTACAGATCCCGGAGAACTCGCAATAACGAGACTTATTAATTCTTATTAATACAACTCATAGATAAATCAGGTTCCTTCAGACTTTAGTACTCTAATTAAATCCACTTATAACAGAAGAAGAAAAAGTGATGTTGTGGTATATCCTGAGATGGATAAAAGAAATACAAGAATCATAAATGCAAAACTAGATAATGAATTCTATTTATTACAATATAATGTGTTTCATATGTATCTTATTAAATTTTTAAAAGAGGCTGAAGACAAAGAGAACTCTCAAAACGTATAATTCGAAGTGAAACTGACAATGTCAGTGAAAAAAAGATAAAACCATGATAAGACAAACATGTCAACAAGACACTACACAGGAAACGAAAGACCGAGCGTCACAAACCCAACAACAAAATATCATGTTATATCATATGTCCCAAAAGTGTTCGCTTATCTGCTTTGCATTTGATTAAGTTGCATCAAAATTAACCACATAGAAAGACACGGATTTCCTTACATGTGATTTCAAGTTAATCTTTTTATGCTTCATTTGTAAATACACACAGAGAAAAGTACCATTCCGATTAGAATGTCCTCATACGTCAAAATGCAGCTTAGCTTTCTACATCAAAATCGATGCGAAATGATACTTTTGTTAAACGAAGGAGTTTTGATTAAACACATCAATCTAATTTCCTTTAACACTTATAACGTGTATAACATCAAATTCATTGAATGGATATATTCCAAAATTATTTTCAAAACTAAAGTCAAAAGGGAAAGACTATAAAAATGAAAAATCAAACACTCAACTATATCAACCAAAGAAACGAATGGAAAACAACTTTCATATTCCTGATTGTATTTTATTGATGTATTATATTCTAAGAACAGAATAAGCACAGTACTATCCATCCTTTCATTAAAGTTGAACGTATACAATATTTACTTAGTGTTTAAAACAATCATCAATGGAACTAACATATACAATTATTTCTTCAATCAAGACACTACATAAGAAACGAAAGACTGAGCAACACAAACCTCACAACATAACAGGAGGTTATATCAAGTGCTCCAAAATGGTTATCAGATTCTTTTCTACATGTTATTATATATATATATATATACAATGTTCCATTTAGGATTGAATGTTCTCATACGTCTTAATGCAGGTTTTTTTCAAACAAATTAGTGTGAAAATGGTATTTTTAGACAACGAACAAGATTTTCCTTAAATTGTCATTATAGTTTCCTTGAACATTTATAATATTAATCATATTTAATGACAAATAGTAGAATTCATAAAACAAATTTGAAGAAACAATTTCAAATATTTTTTCAATTTATACATACATATAACTTGAAACTTCAACCATATGATTGAATGTTTCCCGTGAATTGATATTTAATCTTGATTGTTTTCATTTTTCAATATATTTTGCACATTAATTATTCGAGTAAATTAGCATTATTTTCATACAATCAGTTAGTGCAATTACATTTACAAAATTGCTTTTATTTTACCTCCATGCTTTTCATCATTTATCATCAGGACATTTTACCAAATATTTCTCAATTACATAAATGTCAGTTTTATACACAACTACTTTAATGCCCAACAATTAGAGTCTCGGGGTTTCAAAAATATATCTTACTAGCATCTACGTTTTTCTTTGGCATTGTTTTCTCTTCTGTAAGCTGGATGTGTTACAACAAGAATACGATTAAACTCACAGTACACTTACTTGACTTGTGAGTAAAAATGTCCTTTAAGTTTAACTTGAAAATTAATGAAAATTCACATTTTGTATTGGCTATACATCTATTAGTTTAACAAGGGTAAAACGTTTTATTTTTCTTTATTTCGTCTCTATTTCCGAGTATTAGAAAACAATTATTGTTTTATTTTTGAATTCTTCCATTCAATTGAAAACAAATAAGGAAAACGAAATATCTGGTAACTCTGATTAGCATTTGTTGTCTGATGATACATTATTAATTCCTGCTTTGATGGCTTTGAGTGTCCTCATACGTTACAACACAGTTTAGTTTTCTATATAAAACCAGTGTGACAATGGAATTTTGGATAACGAATATGTTTTTCCTAAAAATGTCATTTTAATTTCCTTGATTATTTATTATAGTAATTTCATTGAATGGCATATATAAAAATTGCAAAAGCAATTTTGAAGAAACTGTTAAAATCTTTATTATATTTGATTAGCCATCACTTTGAAACTGCATCGTTATGTTTAAATGTCTTTTATAAATAAACTCATCGATAGAAGGATTACAGTTTTGTTCGCCAAACACGCGTTGTGAGTACAAAAGACTTATCAGTGACTCTCAAATAAAAAGGTTAAAGGACCAAAAGAAATTACGAAGTTGAAGAACATTGATGACCTAAAATTCAGAATGAACTATAAATCCTGATTTTTCCGATATTTTGTAAGCATTTTTTTCAATATTTCTATACATTTCACTTAATTTACTGTTATAACCATCACTAAGAACCATGTGAATAAATTATTTGTCATTCAGTTTTCATTTTGCTTCTTTAATAGCTTCAATAAATAATATTTGAGGACACTGTCTATAAAATAAATAAATTTACAAACATTGGATCTCTTTTAAAATTTCGGAAACGAAATACAATTGTAAGTTCATATAGTATCTCATGTTAAATAGATAACAAACCTTATTTAAACCGCCTAATGTTAACACTATTTTCAAGATGATACTCATACCTGTAGGTCTTCTTACACGATTTCTTTATAAATATTACAATCTAGGTTTAAAATGTTTTGTAAGCATGTTATACGAAAAACGATTATATTTTAAGGATAAAAAGAAGCTTCTACGCGACTTGCAGACAGCAACAACATGCATACTTGGCTTTGAACTCCCTACTAACATGACTGCAATATTTTTGTTGTGTCATAAATCCCAGCCATAAAATATTATTATTGGAATAAATAAGCATCAATTTAACAAAATTGGTTATTGCAATTACATTTCAAAAACATAAATGCTTTTATCTTACCTTCCATGCTTTTAACTATTAATCATCTGGACATTTGACCAAGTATTCATGTATTGTGCAAACATTGGATCTCTTTTAAAATTTCGGAAACGAAATACAATTGTAAGTTCATATAGTATCTCATGTTAAATAGATAACAAACCTTATTTAAACCGCCTAATGTTAACACTATTTTCAAGATGATACTCATACCTGTAGGTCTTCTTACACGATTTCTTTATAAATATTACAATCTAGGTTTAAAATGTTTTGTAAGCATGTTATACGAAAAACGATTATATTTTAAGGATAAAAAGAAGCTTCTACGCGACTTGCAGACAGCAACAACATGCATACTTGGCTTTGAACTCCCTACTAACATGACTGCAATATTTTGTTGTGTCATAAATCCCAGCCATAAAATATTATTATTGGAATAAATAAGCATTAATTTAACAAAATTGGTTATTGCAATTACATTTCAAAAACATAAATGCTTCTATCTTACCTTCCATGCTTTTTAACTATTAATCATCTGGACATTTGACCAAGTATTCATGTATTGTGCGATTGTTTGCGTATTTGGTTTAATACAGAACTATTTGATGCCCCAAAACTAGTCTCTATTATTAAAACATTTTCAATTTGTATTTTTATACATCTATTAGTTTCACAAGGGTAACACGTTTATGTACTCCCTTGATTTCCTCTCTATTACAGAATATTGGACATTTTCATATTTTCAGTATTTTATTTTGAAATCTTCCATATTATTCCATTAAAAGGAAGTCGATATATCTGGTAGTTCTGACAAACATTTGTTGTCTAATGATAATTAGTATGTCTTGCTTTGATGGCTTTAAATGTCAGTTGAGATAACTTTTTTGATTGTCACATCCTTGTAATGTAACCAAAAACAAAGCACACACTCAATCATGCATACGTGCACATGAATTTAAGTGATCAAACTATGAAGTTAACTATGTTGTCAATGAGTGTATTTGAAAACTTATTGTTTGTACATTTCATTGTATCAGTTATGTATACAAAGTATATGCCTGTCTTGCATTTGGGCAGTTATGTTGTTCTACAAACATCGTATTCAGTATGACACACAGATTGAGTACAGAAACAACGTATTTTTAGATCAATTAATTCTTTGCGTATTAAACATAAAATTTGCGGAAGCATCTCTTGGTTTTTCAGTTGGTCATTTACAAACAGGATCCCAGTCATAATGTACGAAGTGGAATCCACTTGCTGACTACCATGTGATGCTATTAAAACGAGCAAACGGTGAGAGGAAATCTTCCTTTTAAACAAATTTTCCTCTGTTTGTCATTGTTTTCCTTTTTCTTTAGCATATGTGATGTAGCAAAGCTATACATATACAGTGCTTGCAATTTCAAGCGTACGTGTTTGATGGCAATTGCACGGATCGGTAAACGGTCCGTGATCTATCACCGATAGCTTACCTCATGTATTTAATGGATCATGAGTGTGAGTTTCATAACAGCCAGAGAGAGTTCGGATTCATTCCGTGTATGCACTTAGCAGTAGAATACCTATTAGTATAGATTTAACATTGTATACGAATTGTACTACAATAATGTCAATCGACGAGCGTTGACACATATATATTATACTTAGAAAATCAAAACCCTACATAAACTAATGCATGTAATTATGTTAAAATAGTTTGTCTCATTTACAAAATGCACTCTTTACTAATGATTTCTATCTAAGAAAATACATCCTTGAAGCATCCTAATTGTTTAAATGCTCAAACATATAACATAGTAAACCGATTATGTAAAGTAAGTATGAGATGCTTTTAATCAGATTTCAAAATCATTGATGTTTATGCATTTTAAAACAATTCCTAACCTGTGCTTATATCTATAGGTCTAAACAGAAAACTATTGCAGACGAAAGAATTGTTTTGCGAATAATGAGTAGAACATAGAAAGGAAAAGCTAATGATAAACGTAAAGCCGAGTTGAAAAGAAAAAAAGATTACTTTTGACGATGGAATAAAAATGATGAAAACGTGTTGTATCATTTGCTCATTGACACTTCAACTTCTTTTAAGTAATTTTTACCAATTTGATGTAGATAGTTAGCTTATTACTAAACAAACACAACAAGAATTATAAACAAGAGCAGACAAAAACGTGCGAATAAAAAGCTAAGAATATGAAGCAGTTTTCTACTCCTTGTCGGAATCGATACATTAAATTGATTGCATCATAGGGAAAGAGTGCCACACTCAATGTAGGTAAATGAACCTCTGCAAATTATTAAAAGAGTTTGTATGTAGCTATTTGTAAAGCAAACCTTTTTGCCTATTTTAACATACCCTTTTAGTGGTATATAAATTTCCAGTCCTGAATCTTGGTTGACCTAATTTTTAGGGCCTGTCTAATGTATTTTGGAATCAAATTTTTCTCGTAATTACTATGCATGAAAATATGGTAAGTAAAGTCACATACTTTTACGATAAACAAACAAAATATATCATGAGGATCCTATTAATCTAAAGTAAGTTTGTTAAAGAGAAATAATTTCTATGAATAAATCTAGTTCGTGGAAGAAATTTTGCAACATTTCTGATATCAGATAAATTACAGGAGATAATTGCAATTTTTTCGTATTATTTTGCATTTTTTTTTATATTTTTAAGATGAATGATAAAGGTTAGTGTGGAGTGTATGTTTTATTTCATTGTATCTATTGATGTTAGTCTAGCTTTCATTAAGATATCATATGTTATTAAAAGTCGTCTCATAAAAAGACTGATCTCATATAATAATTGATTAATTTTGATTGGTTATTCTCTATCTTTTCATTACCTCCTTTTACTAGCATATACATATAAAAATTTTGGAATCAAAATGACGAGCTAATTAATGAAACAATTATCTCCCGAACAGAATAACAAAACATAACGGCCACGAAATAGCACAATAGTGCTGAAAGTGGCATTAAACACCAATTAATCAATCAATAAATCAACGTAATCACCATATTTCCGTTAATTCACAAAGACTATAAAAGGACAATAAATCAAAATGTAACCAAAATTCATAACTCTGAATCATAGAGAAATTGTGAGACAAATTACTAGTATTCAATCATTATGACAAAAACAACAAATACTACAATCAAATTTTTAAGTTTTGCATATTGTTTGTCATGTTTTGTTTTATTTTGAAAATACAAATACATATATCAACTGGTCACCGAAAATGTATTACATGTATTAATGTCGAAAATGACAACATTGAAGGAAATCGGGATATATTTTGTTAAAACGGCAACGAGCTATCAAACGCCTCCTGTGATCAATTCAGATATTCAGCAGGAACGAATACTGAAAATAAGAATTTTTGCGATTTGAGTTTTGTCATTGAAAAATTGCGACGAGACATGTTTCTCAAAAATCAAAACTTTATTTTTTGTTTTGATAGAATTTTTGTAATCAGCGTGTCCTGAAAATGCATCAATAATCTCTGATTTTCGAAATTAGTTCAACAATAAAGCAATAATAAACGCAAACAAATATTTTATTTTATTTATTTACAGTATATAAATGTCACATTATGTCTAAATTCATGACGCTTTTTCCGTCAATATCTGAAAATCTGCAACAAACGATAGAAACATATTTTAAGGGTTGTTAAGGTGGGTTTTTGTGTTCCTTCGAATCACGCAATGTCACGCAATGAACAATCTACGAAAAGCAAGCAATTGTATATAATTACATCACGTGAACGTTTCAAAATATCCGTAGTTTTGATTGGCTGACTACAATCAAAAGGCATTCCAAAATGAGATTTTATTTCTCGATAAAATGTAACATTCATTTCTGATAAAATGTCACAGCAATGCATAGAAAACAAAAGGAAAGCTTGATAAAATCGTAATATTTTTAAGATATAAAGCACTAGTAACTCGAATTTAGCTTGAACGGACAAAAACGCATTAACGGCATTTAAAAAGATTAATGAAAATTGAATAAAGATTGACAAAATTAAAATTATTTTAATGCATTTCAATCTATATCAAATCATTTTAATACCAGTCAAATAGATTCCCTTGCGGTCATTCAAGTTAATTTGAGATGTGGTTAAACTGCGTCAAACTAATTAGCCACGCCCTCGTTAAACGGAATCAAACTGATGTTAAGTCCTTTTAAACTTTAAAGTGTCCGCCTTTTTGTAAGGTAAATCACTCAAGCAGAACAGCATCCTCATGTATCTATCATTAATCCGCTCCGAGCGTTATCGATTTAAGATATTTTACTGGTAGTTAGTTTTATATATGTTTTCCAATATTTAATGTTATACGTAATGTTTTATATGTATATTCATAATTGGAATGTATAATGTTATACAAGTGGTGAGACTTTAATAAAAAATTTTAATCTGAATATATAAACATGCTTCACAATTAAGATAAACGAATGAACAATAGATATAGAACTAAATTTATAAATATTGAGGCACGATTTAAAAAGCACAAAGTGTTAATCTGTTAAAAATAAAATAGCTCTTTATAACAAATTATTCGTTTTCAATATTGCCTACTAATATGAAAACTCGTGGCATGTAAGTAAGGTATGGTCTTTTAAATATACTTGCGAAAAAATAAAAACCGGAAAGATAATAAGAAGGTCGTAATTGTGCTCATTACAAACCTAGAAGTGAAAGATGTTTTTTTAATCAATAGACAATAAATAGATTTGCACCTGTTTGCACCTGTCCTAAGTCAGGAATCTGATGTTCAGTAGTTGTCATTTATTGATGTGGTTCATAAGTGTTTCTCGTTTCTCGTTTTTATATAGATTGGACCGTTGGTTTTCCCGTTTGAATGGTTTTACACTAGTATTTTTTTGGGGCCCTTTATAGCTTACTGTTCGGTGTGAGCCTAGGCTCCGTGTTGAAGACCGTACTTTGACCTATAATGGTTTACATTTATAAATTTTGACTTGATGGAGAGTTGTCTCATTGGCACTCATACCACATCTTCTTATATCTATTGAATTACATTTGAGAGGTGAAATGATCACTTATATTTCTGTATAAGTGTGTCCTTGTTGTAATCGTAGAATTAATGTATTCCTGAATATTTATCATTCCTCTTTTTTCTGTATTCCTATATTGACGTACTTATTATTTTGATGTCGACACGCACGTAAAAGGAAAAGAAATTAGTCATTGTGTACATAGTTTTAATAGATGCATATTATATTTTGGTAAAAAAAAACATTAACATTTATACCGACATTTAAAATAGCTTGTAATTAAAAACATTTTTTGTTAAATAATAAAATTGATATAGATGAGCTTGACATTTGTTGAATTCATTTAGTAAACAGTTTCGTCTTGCTAAAACTTGTAATTAAAGTAACAGCTCAATGAACTTTTAAACCTGTGTAAAATTGTAATACCGGTCACTGGTTAAAATGTGTGTTATTTGTGTAAAAGCAGCAAACGACAAATGAAAATTGTAGTGGGGTTACGAAAGGATTCTCGTTATGTCCGCATGTAAAATAATTCTTGCAATAAATGAACATTTGACGAACTGGACTGGCTATTAAGCCCTTGCACAGTCGGCCCTGGCCCAAAAGAAATATTTAAAAAAAAAAACCTTATTTCTATATTTGCGGCATTCAAAAACGTTTATAAGACCAAAAGGTAACTTAAACATTGTAAAGCAGGTCGGATTAAATGTTTCTGTCATATAATTGTGTAAGGCATATTTTAGCGATAATTACTAGATAAAAAAAATAATTGGCTATTCTAACTTCCCAAGTTTAATCTAGGTGCTCTCGTAGGCCACGTTTAATATTCAAATAAATTTCATTGGTCGGGATTTCATAACGTGTTATATGAAATTATCTTGAAAATAATTGCGGGAAAGGGCTGTTAAAGTGCGAGAAGGAAACACTTTTTCTTTTTGCGGAAACGTGAACGAAGGAACGTGCTACAAATAAAGACCTGCGATTGTTTGTCAATAACTCAAATTTACAAAATAGTAAAATATAACTGATGATCAATGTCAAAATTATTGGAAAGTTTTGTGATCATGACACCACCTATGTTATGTATTATAAATACTCGAATTTGTCAATTATACCACATCTTCTTATTTGTATATTAATCATGTCAAAATACGAAAATGAAACGAATAGTGAAGTATTGTGTCCATGCATGACGATATCAAAGTCGCGTACATATACGAAGAGAAGATGTGATAAAGACGTAAAAGAGACAGCAACTCAACCAGACAACATACCAGAATGTGAACAGTTAGCTCTTGTGTGCATCATTTCCTTGGGATTTGACTTTAAAAGATATTACTACTTTTGCCTGAACATACCGGAATCGTGACTATTTTCTCGGAAAAGTAAGGTATTTATTTCCGGAAACGTAGACTTATAGCGGAAGCGTATTCTTTTCCCGGAAAGTAATGCCAAATTTTATATGAGCAGTGTATTTGTTTTGATGTCAGTA
This sequence comes from Mytilus coruscus, assembly GCA_017311375.1. Taxonomy (NCBI): domain Eukaryota; kingdom Metazoa; phylum Mollusca; class Bivalvia; order Mytilida; family Mytilidae; genus Mytilus; species Mytilus coruscus. The sequence goes on along the minus strand of CM029597.1, from coordinate 73,938,457 downwards.
TATAAAGCATTAACTAGTGTTAATGTCTATGGATGTATTAGTTACAGTTGTATACTAATTGAGAGATCGTCCTGTTTGATGTTCTTCGTGTGGAAATTATTCTTGCTTCAGCATGCATCTTTACTTTGTTCCTCTAAAGAGATCCTCATTTACCCTTACATTATAAAAGTTTGTGGACTCGTATGTAGTTAGGAATGGCACTCTCCATGTATCGTACCTTAAAAAAACTTTCGTATATTTTACGTTTCAGAGTCCAATATGCATGTTGAATTTTACTCAGAAAATAGAAAGTTGATATCAGCGCGGGTTATGCTTAAAGTTAACCTTTATTCTATATGTCAGATAACCTACTTGTGTTTATGTTGGATTGCTGTCTGATTGACGAATAGCCGTAATTTTATCCCTATATTTTTTTTTTTTTTTTTAGGGATGCATCCAATCGCACCTTTTCATTTGAAATATATTTCCGTGGCGTAACCTCAAAAGATTAGTTACTTCAATAAAAAAATGTAAGCGAAAATGAAACCTCTTCTCGCATGTTGCTCTTTGTGTAATTGTTCTCTTCGACAAAATTAAATATAAAGAAGCCACAATTTGGTTCCTAAATAGATATTTTTTAAAACCCGGGGCCTAAAGCTAGGTAAAGCCTATCTCTTGATAAAGTTTCTTAAATTCGACAACTTTTAGATACCAACCGTGCGAGGGCTCAGTCTGTATAGCCAGCCAAGGTCGTTAAAACTTTTATCATCCTTGTAGAGATTTTTTGAAAATACGATGGTTTTTGCCTTTTTCGAAACTAAAACATGATCAAATATAATTGGTGGCCTTCTATTTTCATGTTGTTGTCTCTTTTACATATTCCCCATTTCCATTCTTAATTTTAGATAAAGTAAAAAATTATGATAAACAAATGTATTCTTGTTGTGAGATCAAAATACACTTAACAAGCCAGTGCGATAAAATTCCATTCGCTACTATGTAATATATATATCACGATATCTCAGTAGCATGGGTTCGAATCCCGGCGAGGGAAGAACAAAAAATTTGCGAAAGCAAATTTACAGATCTAACATTGTTGGGTTGATGTTTAGACGAGTTGTATATATTATATATAAGTCCTGTGTCCAAGTGAGAAATAACTACATGTGGTTTGTATATCAGGGGAGAATTGACAACGGGTGGTGTGCATACTAAAATAATTATCGTCTTCCATTATACATGACGTTGTGGATGAAAATTATTGACAAAAGAATAAAGAAAACAGAAAATTACCAGACAAATATATAGAAAAGAAAATGATGAGGTACTAGAATATATGGAATAAAGAATGATCAGCAAAAGGTATAACGGATAGAAAAAATTGCCTAAAATGATAGAATACAGAAATAATTAATCCCCATTCAGACCCTCATAATCTGACAATGACATTTAGCTTTAGGGCAATTATGGGCAAACGACCAACAACACGGTGTTTTTTACGAAAGTTTACATACAAGCTAATTTTACAAAATCAACTTGAATATGTAATAAAATTATATCTATATCTTCATGTGTTGAATTTTAAAGATAAATGGGTTTGAAGTTTTCGACATTTACTAAAAATTTCGGTTGATTGCACATTTCTGTCTCCTTAAATTTTGTTTCAAAAGATAAAATATGCGGATTTCGATAAAGAGATAAGGAATATCTTTGCTACAAAATTGGGCTCTACATTTGTGTAACAATCCTTATTAAAAATCCAATTTGTTAAAAGAAATTGATTTTAGAAGAAAAAAACTGCATTTTGTCGTTTATTTATCTAGTTGAAAACAGTCGGTTATTTCTTCATAAATGTTGGAACGAATAATCTTCATCAGAGACATATAGTAATTGTAATTTGTATGGGTATTACATGTACGTTTCCGCATTTTAGCAAAATCCAGTTCACGTTTCCACATTTTCGTGCATTACTTTTCCGAAATAAATAGATACCACTTTTCCGCATTTTACCTGTATTTCACCTGTAAAAATAGTAATAATGATATATCAGTATAAGACTTTATTATCAAATATGGTCATCTCCTCCCGACACAGAAACCAAAAGAACCACAACTGGGCCGGAATCGTTTCTCCCAGTTCTATGCATGTCACACAATTATATTTATTTTATGGACGTTTTGCAGAAGATCCAAACAACAACTTACATCAAAATTCGGTCTTTATCAGCAATAGCACAGTTCGTAAAAGTGATCGCGAACATGCTGAGGTTAGACTTTATAAAGTCAGTTGGCTACAAGTTTACCGCTTTAAACTGTGCTACGTGTACTGTATAATAGTATACTGACGCTTAAAATATATATAAACTTTTAGTGCTGAACATTGACTTTTAATTGATATATGACCATGTGTGATTTTCATCATTTTAAGTTGATACATTTGTAGTTTCATTTTAGTCATAAAGACTTATCCTGCTCGAAGTCCTACTTCCACCCAGTTGGTGAGTAAGGGGCGGGGGCATACATTAAAAATTTAAATGCGGAAACGTAAATAACCTTTAATAAAATCAATGTAAAACAATGCGGAAAAGAGTACTATAAAATGCGGAAACGTAAGAATTTTTATGCGGAAACGTAAAACGCCGAATTGTATTATATGTCTCTGTCATCATACAGTATCATGCCAAACGCCATTTTTAAAAGAGGGGTCCATGTTCTCGTTTTAAGCTAATGGTTAAATCTCGAAAAGCTGCATCTTTTTCCGATATTTCACAGTTTGATGTCGCGAAAATAACATTTTATGGCACAGCATTTAATCAATTAATGTGTCGATAAAAGAACGAATTCTACAATATATAAAATTCTGTCAAAAATCATTTCCTGGGTCAATATTATAAAGTTCATCCGAAAAGTGATAAGACTGATAATAACATACTAATTCAATTTCATGCAATTAGGTTTTAATGCTAAAAGTTTTAGAAGAAAGAGTTAAATGTCTTCCTTAAAATATTTAGATTAATTCTGCGAAAACATCAGAGAGAGATAAAACAAAAATGCATGCAACCAATTGAATAAAATGGAGAATGGAAATAGAAAATGTGTCCGACAACAATCCGACCAAAGAGCAGAAAAGGCATATAAGGCACAAAATGTGCACCACAATTGAGTTACCTTGTTTTGTAACCCCCATTGACATAATAGTTACATTGGTTACAATGGTTACACTCATACAAACTATCATAAATCCTATTATTCAGAAATTCTTTTGGGGGATCGTTAATGTACGTCCAGTGGCATATATATTATGCATGTCGGAACAGGAAAATTGACATAAGGTACTATTAGAACCATGTTCACATTATTATACATTAGACATATGTCTCTGATTATACTCAACAATTGTGATGATGACGAATTTCTTAAACTGTTCGAAATAATCTAACCGAAAGATAAATCTGTAATTTTACTGTGTCCATAACTTTGACGAACCAAATTAAAGCGAGTAATACTTTGACCTGTTTTTAAATCAGATTGGTTCTAAATGTTTCTCTCGTATATTCAACATGTATATACATGTATATATTCTAAATTGTGACTATCTATTATTATTATAGTTCCATAACATTCTTTCAAGACGTATAAATCAATGATCGACAAGTGCGTACATTTTGTGAAATCAATTATAATGTGTATGTTTCAAATGTCCATATCTATTGACAACGAGTATATACCCTTGGAAAATATGCAAATAGATTTTTATTTTATCAAATCTTTTTTTGGGAATTATTAAGATTTTCATAAATATCATTCTTAACACCAGAAACGTTATTTATAAACAAGCGTATAAGTAATGACTATAGTATATCACTATCGGACACGCAAGACAAAGATGTATATTACACCTGATATTTTCAAAATGGAAAGTTATCGGCCGTGTACACTGATCAATACCCTCAGAGGTCAAGTGATGCACCAACTTGTAATTGTGTAATAAGAGTTTAAAGTCCGACAGGAAATCGCTTGAATACCTGGACGTGTCACCTCACAATACATCTTGGAACAATTTCTTCAGCCATGCTGGTGAACAGATAAGGGAAGGTCCGAATTTATTTAAAGAAGTTTACAAAACCGTTTTACATAGTGAAATTATGAACAAACTAGACTTTCAAAAAACATTTCTACACGGAACACTTATTTATGACTTTGAACTTTGACTTTTTAACTAATTTCCATTAATATGACTTTTTTCAAAAACTTAATAAAAAATTAGTTTCAAAACGATTCCTTATTTAAAATTAAAAAAATATGTTATTATTTTAATGTGGCACGCGCTCTTCTTGTGTAATGTCTAATCATCTTGTTAATTGATCAATAAATCTTTAAGAAATAAATTCAACCTAAAAATAATAATTTTGTGTTTTCGTAATTAGAAGAGATAAAGAGGTATTGATCTTATGCAAGCGTGCATTCCATCTACGTTAGACAAACGCCATACATACGCCACCATCCGTTACTTGAACTGCCGATACACGCTTATGCACGCTTCTCGTACGCCCAATGCACGCTTAAAGCTCGTTGTACTCACAATACAGATATGATTGACAAGTTGAATGCATCCAAAATTACTAGCGTGTTGGCAGCGTACATGATTTTTAACACGCCCGGCATACGTCGGAGCTAAACGCTGATGTGTGACGCCGGTATTAAAGTCATATGAAACCTAAAATTAAAAAATATGCATATGTTTTTTTATAACAAAATGGATAGTTGTCATTATTAAACTTATGTACAAGTGTTATACAAGTGCTCAATATCCATGCTTCTTTGTTGCTTGATTTGTTTGACAAAAACATCAGATAATATAATATCTTGTGGAAAACTACATTTGAAGGTACGTTTATTTTTATTCATAACACTATCCCATCATGGGCTTGGCCCAGTTAAAGGAGCTTATTGCACAAAGGCGGCCTAGGTGGTGTTTAGAAGCTCTCGTTAATTCAGTCTCCTGATATAAAGGCTCCAAGGCAGCCCATTTGTAGAAATACCGTAAAGGACCTCCTTAGTGCACTAAGAATAAGAAAAATGTGCACTAAGGACCTGGTGGAATGATACAGCTGTCACAAAGGACATGGCATATAGAAATAGACTTTGTAAAAATACATTATTTCAAATTGTATGATCATATCTTTTGTGAGGGGGTCTTTTGTAATTAGAAAGTTATTTTATGTTTTATCGACACGCGCCTTTATCAGATGAGTGTCACCTGTGTAATCGATAGAAATTCATGTTCGCTCAACCTTGACCGTTTAGAATCCACTTTGTATACTGATTAAACATGTAAAATTGAAGATGAGAAACATATTATATTAGACTGTCCTTTATATGCAGATTTACGTGAACGTTTATTTTATGAAGTTAAAAGAAGTAATGGTGATTTTAGTATTTTATCTGATGATGATAAGTTTATACATCTTTTTAAAAGTACTGTTTTTGGTGTGGTTGACAAGACCTGCTGTAATATTCTAAGTAGAAGAAATTGTTTTTATATGCTTGATTGATAGTGATGTTTTTACAGACCTGAAATATTTTATAGACATGATAAATGCAGTTATATATGTGTTTTTTGTATTTCTGTCTGCTATATTTTTTACTTCTATGTAATAGCGTACTTCATACTCTTATTTTTAGCTCACCTTGCGTCCGTCGTCGTTAGCTTTTACAAAAATCTTCTCCTCTGAAATCACTGGGCCAAATTTTAGTTATAGAACTTTTAATGGGTACACATACTAGATTTACTAAGGATAAGATTATAAGAGTTTTATTTAGAAGCAAGAATCTATGGTTTATATTATTTTTTAAATGCATCAGCGTTATATTAATAACATAATTGAATTTTATAATTATATAAAATACACATATGGCGGAGAATGACAATAAAAAACAATGACATCCGTAATAAAGGTTTCTTTCATAGAAGACAATTTAATATGATTATTAATTCTCTTTTTGAAAATAATATTTCCTCTTGAAGTCTTTCTATATCACTTCTATAATCGGGTTTTGAAGAATATGTTTTACTCTCAAATGTCTTTCAAGGTATAATGAAAGTATGTAAACTATAGAGTTGTAAATGTGGAAATGAAATCTCAGAAGCATTTTTTTTCTCAATTTCTATCTCAAAACTGGCTTCTTTAAAAAAAAAACATATATTTTTTCGTTAAATAATCAAGAATTTTCTCAATATACTGCTGAAATTTACCCCAAGGAACTTACTTTAAATAAATCAAATTTAAACGGTAATAACTGTCCTTTCCTAGATTTAGATATTTCGGTTTTAAACGGGAAACTGCACACTAAAATTTACGACAAAAGGGACGATTTTTCGTTCCCTATTGTTAATTTTCCATTTTTAGATGGTGATGTTCCTTTGGCACCATCTTACGGTGTTTATATTTCACAGCTCGATCGCTATGCCCGTGTCTGTTGTGACGTTTTTGATTTTAACGAACGTAATTTATGTATTACTGGTAAATTATTAAACCAGGGATATCGTTACCATAAATTACTTAAAACCTTTACTAAGTTTTTCCATAGATATAAAGATTTGGTTTTGAAGTTTGGTTGTACCTGTAGAAAACTTATTTCAAACGGGATAGCACATCCTCATTTTACGGAAATGTTGTTAACCGTGCCCGGAAATTTAGAAATGATCCTTGTAAACTTATCGCTCCTTTAAATAAACTTATTCTAAAAGGTTACCAATTCAACACTGTAATAAGATCATTGAATATTGTTTTTATTGGTATAAATATTGATTTTGTTATCAGTAAATTAAAAGCAAACTAAATATTACTAGTATGTTATATACATATACACATTCATGGATCTACAATCTGTCGATACCTGTATCTTGGCATTGCACAAGGTCATGTTTTCTCTGACTGTTTATGACGTCTTTACACTAAATCCATTGGATGTTGGATGTGTACGGATTGATAATTTAGTCTTAGATGCATGATTTTTTATTAGTTGTTAGTGGCTTTGAACTAGCTGTCAGATAACTGCGAGTACTCTCAGATCTGTTCCTAGTGTCTTTTGTTGTTGGGATGTACAAGTACCCTGCCACGTCCACTTGTATTTTTGTCCATCTGATGAGTTAAGCCTTTTTCAACTGATTTTTATAGTTCGTTCTTATGTTGTACTGTTATATCACTATCCCAGGTTAGGGGAGGGTTGGGATCCCGCTAACATGTTTAACCCCGCCACATTATGTATGTATGTGCCTGTCCCAAGTCAGGAGCCTGTAATTCAGTGGTTGTCGTTTGTTTATGTGTTACATATTTGTTTTTCGTTCATTTTTGTACATAAATAAGGCCGTTAGTTTTCTCGTTTGAATTGTTTTACATTGTCATTTCGGGGCCTTTTATAGCTGACTATGCGGTATGGGCTTTGCTCATTGTTGAAGGCCGTATACGGTGACCTATAGTTGTTAATTTCTGTGTCATTTTGGTCTCTTGTGGACAGTTGTCTCATTGGCAATCATACCACATCTTCTTTTTTATAATTATTAAAGCAATTTCCTTCAAAACAAAATAAAACAAAGGCAAAGTAAACATAAAATTCAATTTTTAATTTTCTTTCATCAGCTTGAAATTATAACACCCTAAACCGTTAGGTTTATTCAACAACTATCATTAGTAACGATCAAAAGAAGATTGTTATTTGGATATGGTTGATTGAACTTAATGATTGGGAATTTGCAATAAGTTGTTAGTAACGTGCCGAGTGGCACGCGCTGATTAAAAGGTCATTTTACTTCAAAATTACAATATCTATTGATACCAAACTTTATATTCATGAGTTATATACTCATATCCTCTTATATCCATGTTCTTTGTGGTCTTAAAATATCGTTTTAGTGTCCTTAGTGCACTAAGAAGTCCTTTGCCGTATATCTACACACCGTTTCATTTTAAAGATACTATATGTTTTTGAATTGTTTGCACATTGAACACAAACAAATCTAAAAAAATAAGGAGATGTGGTATAATCTCTCGTCAAGAGACCAAATAACACAGAAATTAACAACTAAGCGTTTTTTGCCTTCTGCTATACAGAGAGAAGAGATATAACCTTATGTAGAAAAATCATTTGAAAGGTAAACATTATTAGGGTCATCCGGGATGATGAAAATACTTTAGATACACAATGTATTTCTTTTTAATTTATGCCATTCAATTTTGATACTGCAAGTTTTTAAATCAGTAATATCTTATGATTCAAATTAGCGTTAGGCAAACTATAAGCAATGTGTCAGTATTTCAATTAGTTATAAGTTCTAACGAGTGACATTGGCCGATCTGAGCTGTGATACTTTTAATTATTTAGTTTGATTTTTAGATGTTCTGTTATAATACTCAAAGTGTTTTTGACATTTGAAATAATAATAATTCGAACTTAACTATTCATTTTCTTACTAGCGTCAACAACTGGTAAATGCCAAATGTGTTGGTAATTCGTATATACTAGTAAAATTAGAAGATACGGGGATGTCGTGTGACTCGTGTCTGTGGATTGGATATTAGGAAGTGATAATGAAATGATATCCTCAGGCCTAGACCATGTTTAATACACGTGATTTGCGTTATCGTTATATCCGAGACAGTCCATGCGAAAAGGTACAAAAAGTCTCGTTGAATTTTACAGATTACGATATTAAAGTTCGATAAAATATTTTCAAAAAACTATTTCTATTAATGTCAACATTCATAAAATTGTGAATTTATGTAGACAGTAATCGTAGATCAGCGAAATATAACGACTGAATTATTCGGGTTACACCACCTCTATATTCTGTTATCTAGTTTTTTTTTGCCTCGCTTCTTATTAACTTAGTTTCCTCATAATTCTCAAATCTGTAAACCCAATTCATATATTTATAAATGGTGGTCCCATTTATAGCCTCATACATGTAAATGATAATTGAAACAACTTGAAACAAACAACACACAAATATTAGTGTATGCATGGGCTTTTAGAGAAATATTAGTCCCCGATTCTGTTAAAATGTAGATCTTAATAAGAAAACAATAGCAGTTTATCTATGATTTCACCTTTATTCTTAATAAAATGTCAATTCATTCTTTTCTGGATTTAAGGGAGGGGGAGAGAGAATGATGGGCGGAGTTTTATTTTTTTTTGACAAATTGCTTATTTCCTTTAAATATAAGGGACGAAAAAATACTTCTTTTCGTTAAAAAAATCTTGTTTCATTGTATTAAAAATAAATAGATTAATTTGTTGCTGAATAATTTCACAAAAAAAGACAATTCGAAAAAAAATATGAACATGTTTAACCTCGCCGCATTTTTGCGCCTGTCACAAGTCAGGAGCCTCTGGCCTTTGTCAGTCTTGTATAATTTTAATTTTAGTTTCTTTTATATATTTCGGAGTTGAGTATGACGTCCATTATCCCCATTTTCATTCCCAATTTCATGTACAAGAACATTAAATGTGAGTAATCTATTTTTGTATGAAGACATGTTCCATATATTAATACAGCATCAACATTCTCAAAACTAATGTTTAGGCACTTGCTGATTTTCTTTGATATTGCCGAAAATCGGTGAACCGTAAGGCACGTGTCAAAGAACATATCTGATTACACTATTAACTTGAAATAATGAAAAAAATAATTATTTTGCATGAGAAAATAACCCATTAGATATGTTTGCCATAATAATAAATTGGGACTTATTATTGTTTTTTTTTAATTCAACATCTATAGTTGAAAATCTTAGGTGTACATCGGTTAATTGAATGATAGAATATAGAAATTGTTTTATTTTTTTCTTGAATAAAAAAAAATGTCCCCCCTTTCGAGATTGGTCATTACATAAGTGTGTGCTAAATTTTGGAGACCGAGGACTAACAGACTACGAACAGCAAAAAGTGGATACAATATTTGATATGCATGAAAGAACGTTGGACACACAATAATGATTTCACTGAAAATTTCAACTAGCACATGATACCCTATGAATTTATTAACATACTTGAACTCTTCTAAGGAATATAATTCTGGACAAAAACAAATTCAGTATATGTTAAATGGACAAACAAACAACAGCACTCATTGATGGATACACTTGCGGCTTAATTCATTTTTAAAGCACAATTTGAATGATTGATTAATGGTTGTTTAACGTCCAGTGGCAAACATTTCATACATGTTCAATGCGAGAAGTCGTTTCAGAAATAGATTATGAAGTATAAGGTATACCAAAATGTTAAAATGTTATCATCGTTTAGCAAAAGGAAATTTTCTTAGCTATTAGAATTGGTGCGTCAATATTTTTCTTACAAACTTATATCTTTTGCTTTAAAATTTACACATACATGGTTCTGGTCTTATTAAAACAATGTCACTTAAGTCTCGAGAATTATTCGTATATTTGGGCTTTTGAACTCCGCTGCATTTGTTTGCACCTGCCCTAACCTGCTGTTTAGTGGTTGTTGTTTGATTATGTATTTCAAAAGTCGAATATATAGACCGTTAGTTTTTCCGTTTGAATGGTTCTACACTAGTCACTAGGCACCTTATAGCTTGCTGTTCGGTGTTAGCCAAGACTTCGTGTTGAAGGCAGATGAGTAAAATTGTATAGTTTTACACGTATGAATTTAGTAATGACTAGCAGAGCACTATCAGACTTAAGACAAACAGTGTTGCTGTATATTTGGTATCCGGAATACGAGTACGGGGTGCATTTAAAACTGTTTAAGCTAAACGAAATTTTAATTTTCCAGGTGAATTAGACCAAAAAAAAAGATATGTTTTAATGTGAATTTTTAAAAGTTCGGGACGGAATTGGTTCAATTAAATTTGCTTAACGTACCGTGGTAAATATTATTGCATATTCTCGACAAAATTACATTTTTGATCAGACGATACCTTCATATAGATTAATGTTTGCGTACAATATCCATTGGCATTCATCATGCATGCTCAGTTTGGTACCTTTATTGGCTATTAAATGACTACCAGCTTTCTCGTTTTATTTCAAGCAAAATAATTTTTTTTTTTATCACAGTCACTTTTTTTTTTATCTCAAGAGCTGCTGCGTGTTTACAAATAAAAAAAAGAACTAATTATACTTTTCGCTGTATTTTAAAGATCTGGCATCATTAACTATAAAAAACTTAGTTTACACATGTATTTGTCATTATTTCCTTTTAATTGTGAATACTTGTAAGAGGTACATTTTTACTTGTCTGACTAAAATCGATAACGCTCGGAACGGTAAAACGATAGATACACGCGGATGCTGTACCGCTTGAGTGATTTACCTTACAAAAAGGCGGACACTTGAAAGTTTAAAAGGACTTAACATCAGTTTGCTTCCGTTTAACGGGGCGTGGCTAATTAGTTTGACGCAGTTTAACCACATCTCAAATTAACTTGAATGACCGCAAGGGAATGTATTTGACTGGTATTAAAATGATTTGATATGGATTGAAATGCATTAAAATAATTTTAATTTTGTCAATCTTTATTCAATTTTCATTAATCTTTTTAAATGCCGTTAATGCGTTTTGTCCGTTCAAGCTAAATTCGAGTTACTAGTGAAGAATAAGAATTGCTTGTTTCTTTTGTAATTTCATTGGGTTGTACAAAAGTTGATTGTGGGCACATATTTACTATGATATCCTCAGTAAATCCTCCTTTCAGTTTAATCTTTCTCTTTGAGATGAGAGGGTTTTCCTTTATTTTTAGTGTTCTTTCTTTTAACTTTGAATATATAGGTGTGATTATTATTCGTCTATAATGTTTACGCACATTCAACATCGTCCTTATTCTTATACACTGGGAAAAGTATACCAATTGTGAAAAGTCAGATAAGCAACAAAAGACTTGTTATTGCAATAGTTGATGTAATTGTTTACCACCGATTATGATGTTTCCACCATGTATACCAATGTATTCAACAGCTTTGTTTCTATTTTAACCAAATATCGCTTGCTAATCTCATCGGTTGTTATAAAGATATGTTTCAAACGTTCTTTGCATATTTCACATATTATTTATGCAGAATTTTACATTAAATTTAGAATAATTCTGTGTCATTATTTGATTTGAATTCTTCATTGCAAGTTAATGAAAATGTGTATTTGATTTTGACGATATATTTAAGGTCAATATCATTTTGACTTCATAAGTTTTGTAATTAAAACATCGTTAAAGTAAATGTTTTGTTAACAAATTTTTAGGCTTTGGGCTTTAGAGAGTGGAAAGATACCAAATGGACATTCAAACTCAATATCGAAATAAACTGAAAACACCATGGCTAAAAAAGAGGGAAAACAAACAGCCAAACAACAATACACAAGCCACAATATAGAAAAACTAAAGACTGAACAACAAGGAAAACTGTCACTATCACAGCCAAATTAGTATAAGTATAATGGATTTGAAATTGGAGTCGATTTCGAATGATTTCTATACTAATTTATACCTATTTTGAAAGAATTTAATCAGTAATATTTCAGATAATAAAAGAAATAAATGCATTATTTTTTCCATTTCAAGTTGAAGTTCAATAAGTCAAAGATGAAAACAAACATGTGTTGGTTTTACCGTTTGAATGGTTTTACACTAGTACTTTTGGGGCCCTTTATAGCTTGTTGTTCGGTGTGAGCCAAGGCTCCGTGTTGAAGGCCGTACATTGACCTATAATGGTTTACTTTTATAAATTGTTATTTGGATGGAGAGTTGTCTCATTGGCACTCACACCACATCTTCCTATATCTATGTAGCAAAATCTGTGACAAAGCCAGTTACTGTAATCTAACCTTAAGGTGACAACACAAGCTACACAACTGAAATGGTAAAACAAGATTGACTCAGGACCTCTGATGACTCGAACCTCAGATGTGTCGAATAGCATTGTTCGATTCCACGATATACATACGTAAACGTTCTTGTTTAAGTAATGTAGTGCTGAATACAATCAAGCCCTATGGATGTAACATTAGAAATTATTTCTTAGTACATTTTGTCCTGCTGATTGGTGAAAAAATTGTGGGTTGGATGAAAAAGCACCAAATTTGGCAGTAGTGACAGGTGTTTTAAAAAGTATAAGGACCCATCTTGCAATCTCAGTATGGCGACTTTTTCCAAGATGGCCGCCATTAATTATCAAAATCAACAAATATCACTTGTACAAGTTGAAATTTGGAATGTAAGCAGTGCTGGATGCTTCATACAATATTACCTATGGACCAAAGCTGAAATTTCAAAATGGCGGCCTTTTCCAAGATGGCCGCCATTCGATATCAAAATCAACACATTAACATTATATATGGTTACAAAGTGTTTTGTTTTAGCGTACCATTAGTAACACTTAGTGCCCTTTGGTGCCAAGTGAAGGCATCATTTTATACTTAAGTCAAACAACTTTAAAAGATTTATGAAGAAATTATAGAAATTGTAACTGCGGTACCCTTCTTGTAGAAATGTAGTCTACAACAAGGGATGACATGTAGATACTGGCGTTATTCCAATATTTTAAGCTAGACTTAACTAAAATGAAAACTTCTCGACTCGAACAGGTCGATGATAAGTTGGAAGAAGACATAGTAAAAATCTAAACAAAATTGCAGTATAAATTTGATGCTTGTAATGCCATTAGCAAGGCAAATGCGTACTTCTTGTGTTCATAATTAAATATGTTGATCATTTCACGAATGCTGCTATGGACAATATTGACAACAGCTGGAGTTCAATTACGGCTAAAGAATCGTCACTTAGGAAAAATATTCAAATATTTCAACAAAAGTTTTCCCACAGTCATCAAAACATTACTTGATTATCTTTTGGGCAAATATCCAGATGCACTCGAATTATTCCATTTAGAAACTACGACGCTATCAATTTCAAAGTTACTTCTGTTTTATTCTTCTATAGTACTACATTCAACTCAACTAGAACCATCTCTTAATGAATATGACTCTTCTACTGGATGCTTGAACCAGTAAAGGAGGTACTGAATGACAAAATGTACAGTTTACATTATTCGTTTATGTATGATCCAATTATCCATTTATCTACAATGACTGTACTAGAAGATTCAGTCTTTTCATTATTGAATATGTGTATCCTTTTGCAATTGCTGGTGGTTTTACAACAGCAGCCATGGACAATATTGACAACAACTATGGCTACAGAATCATCACATAGGAAAAACAGTTCCATATTTCAGCATTGTTTCAGTCTAACTTGGATAATTCGTCATAACTAAATTAAATGCTTTGAAATATATGCATTTCTCTTATTCATGTTATATTCTCTGATACTTTAACCAAAATATTAGACTCCAGCACAACTGTTCGTATTATTGCTATAATATATTTACTAATAACATTTGTATAGACTAAGAAATTTCCTAGCACTAACCAAATATAACAATGCGCTTCATACTTGCATCTAGTAAAACCGTGTTATGGACATGTACTCTGTGAATTGTCTTGCCAGAAATACATGTATGCTAACCTGGTAAAACTCGTCACTTGTGCAACTCTCTCTGGTAAAACTAGCGAATAAGTCAACAAAATGATAACATAGATGGGTTGAAGCAGATGACAATGAAAACATTAAGTATGTCTGGACATCATTCCACGCATTAAAGCCAAGACAAAGGGTCATCTGCCTTTATATACAAGCCCGCATTGAACAATGTTTCAGGAAGGGATCAAATCTGTTACTATGAATCGACACTCTCTGAATACAATCAAACAATCTGTAAATTGTTTTACTAGACAAGTATCAATAATCACTTATCATGCTTATGATCAATCTTTTAAGTGTTTACGCCAAATCGGAACAGTGGAACATGGCAAGCATATTTTAGCTCAACAAAGAGTTGTTTTGCTTTAGATATGCATATAAGAATGGCATTTTGATAATAAGAACCTTACGTGATTGGTTAAAAGCTGTAATTGAACAAGTTTTCAATTAAGAAAACATAGTTTTCGTGAACAGCAGATTATTTTAGGGCTCTCATGCATCACGAACAAGACATTTCCATGAGGTTACAGTATGCTCACTTCTTATTCTTATACAAAGATCCTAAAATATTTCTCACTGAGGAACGAGACCGTGGTGAAAACTATGTAATAGTCAAAGAATGAAATACAAGGAGAAATTGAGTCCACTTAACCTCTACTGATCTGTAACATTAATGACTGAACTAGACATTTTGATGTGAGATAGTTAAGAGAAAGTTCCTCCTGGTGTATATAGGTGTAATTATATTGCTTATTCGGTGGTTATCATTTTTCATCCTAATTATCATATTGTCCATGTGCGATAGTATGTGATGTGCATGTAACTTTACAGTTCTGGTGTTTTAAATGTGACTTGAATATGGTATATTATGTAGATCAATGAATGAGTAGAATACACACTTGTTAAAGAAGGTTGTGCAATCGGACTGAATGTTATTAATAATATCGCATAAATACAACATATAAAAATGGATTTTTTTAGAAATGGATAAAGTAATTTACAAGTTTCAATTCGCCTTATAAACATATGAAAGATTTAGGGTAGGGAATGTTTCGGCCTGTTATCCGTAGTTCCAATAAATGCGAATGGCATGCATGTATACCCTATTGGATATTTATCACAAAACTTCCGCATTTTAGTATGAGCTTATTAAATGTGGTTGAAAGATATTGAAATGGTAGATAAAATGTGCAAGGACAATGATGTCACATTGCTTTTACAAATGTGATGATTACATGTTCATAGACGAAATGGGTTGTCATTGGTACACATTTTGGAAACTGCTGTGATAATTTGTTGTTTAAATGATAAAAAGATGAGGAAGAAACCATGAGCAACTGAGCAACACCAACCCTTTCATAAAACAGGGATGATCTCAGGTGCTCAAGGAGTTCAGGTGCTACTGTTTAAAAAGCTTGATGAGTCATATCCAGTATTACAAAATTAAAACATTTTGGTATATGTAAATTAGTTTACATTTGACCATGAAATGAAACAAGGTTTCTCATCTATGTACAATGGATAAACACTGCTTTAAAACTCATTGGTTGACAACACAGATATGAAAAGTGAAGAAAAATCAAACAACATTGACAACATAAACAACACAAGTCCCTTTTAATCAAAACTAAGGGTCAATGCAGGTGGTCCAGACGGTGGTAGTTTCTGGCCATATGCTATCAACGGTGACTTGTGTAACTCATTGCAAGTCGAAAATTAATTGTTTTATTTATTGATCATCTTGATTCACATTCGGTGAAAAGATACTGGGAATCTGACAAGGAAAAGTACAGTACGTGGTATGGGCTTTGCTCATTGTCGAAGGCCGTACGGTGACCTATGGTTGTTTATTTCTGTGTCATTTTGTCTCTTGTGGAGAGTTGTTATTGGCAATCATACCTCATCTTCTTTTTGAAATTATCATTTGTGACTCAGATGCTACACAGTCAAACAAATCCTAAAGGCGTCATGAAAACGTTCGAATGTTTCCATGCATGGGATTAAAGGGTCTTTCAAGCCATAAATCATGGGAACACAATCCTTAAAAGTGTAGTATGAACTGAAAATAGCAATTCAAAGAAAGAAATTAAAATATATCAGCAGAGCCTTGTCTTATATAAGTTTATTTTCACATTTTGGTAGCCATTTTGAAATTTTCCGCCATTTTAATTTTTTTTCAAAGTTTAATATACCGCCATGACTTATTTGAAACGTTAGATTACATTTTATATGCTTTAAAAGATTTGATTTGAATATTAATTATTTACTGTAATTTATAAATTTGTTGAAATTTTGACTGATTGTCAGCCATCTTGAAAATAGCCGCCATATTGAATTTTTCAGGGTAGGTCCATAGGTTAAATTGACCACCATATATAGATCTACAATTGTGCAAAGTTTCATACTTTTATCATCAAACCCTCAATATGCACGAATCAGCTGGACTATTTGTGAACATTGCATCATATTAACATATAAAACTCTCAATTTAAAAAAAAAGTCGAACATGTTTTATATACTTGAATGGCTAACGTCAATTTTTTTTTTTTTTCTAAAGATAATCCTTTATACTATCAAATTCTTCATAAATGGACCAATATTGAATTATTGACTTCCCAGACAATAACTCGCCACTATTTTTCCGTATGTAGGTACCTTAAATACGAGACCTCTTATTATGGCGTCGGACACTGCACATCGCAAGTGAGAGGGGAAACACGTCATGCAATAATGTAAACACATGTGATCTTGAACAGGTAAATAGAAATCACATATTCTTAAAGAACAAATTAATTACAGTAAATAATTTAACAACTGTCAAGGAACAGTTTAATTTAGAAAAATGTTGAGGCATGGAAAATGTAACGAAAATGTCCTGGCTCTTCCAATTCACTTATCTGTCACGCTTTCCATGCTCTTTGTTTTTATTGTATAACAATGTCACGATCCGATAAACTTCAAAAACGACTGAATAAAACATAATATGTCAATAATACGTTATAGATGTGTAATAAATATAAAAAACATGCCTGCAAGACTTAGGATAGTATATATGCATGCATTGGTTCAATAATATCGATAACATTAAAATTTTGAGAAACTCATAATACTTTAACAGATAGGAAATTGATTAACCGTTTAGTCACTCTTAAATAAATATTAAAATAATGTCGTAGACAATTATCCGCATCAGCAGCAGCAGAAGTAACAATAACTACAATAACAAGATTATCCTCTTTACATTGAATATTTGCTAATTATCAACCATCATTATTTTTTCAAACATTAAAACATAAGAATACATCAATTTGGAATTCCAATTGTTTGAGGCATTTATCTACAAATATACTATACAGGAAACAAAAGATTTATGCACAATTTGATAAACTAAATAATTATCACATTCAACTTATCAATGACAATCTTTGGAATGCCATGTTATGCTTTCGATCTGGATATAATTCTATAGATCGCATAAAAGCCTGTCTCGCTGATTCTATGTCTCCTATCAATAGAAAACTTATACCTAGAATGTTGTAACAGCCATTTTTGTCTTTGTCCTCTGGTATCACATGATTTTGTTTGATAGTAAATTGTAGACACTGGAGGGAATCCCGCAATTGCCAGCTATTTTGTAGACGATAATGACATAGAAAACGAAGGAAATAAGCATATACTACTGGAAGCGTTGAAATTTCTTCTTTCACTTGTAATTCATCCGGTTTAAACACAGATTCTTTTTTAAATTCAAAACTTTCTAATACAAAATATCTCCTCAACTGAACAATATTCATCTTCCTTAAAAATTCACACGGAAGATCTGCAGAATTCATTTCTGGATAGAGTATTTCCTGTGAACATTTTGATAGAGAATACTGGACAATGTTAAGAGCTGTATAATATTGTTTTCTTTTGTAGAAAAAAAAAGCTAGAAACAGCCATCCAGATATAGCGTCATGACGTGTGCTCATCAGCAGATTACATATACGACTATTGTACTGCTTATAAGTAGATTTATTACCAGACATATCATCAAATGGCTGTACTTGCCCTTTTTTCCAACAACATTGGACAATACCTTGTTAATCATTTGTTTCAAACAAAAATTACGAGACCCATGTAAATTGTCTGCCATTAACATAGATGAGGTTAATAATTTTGTAAAGGCATCGTCGCGTAAATAATTTGACTCCCTGCAAATACGAAATTCCAATGCTTCCAAATTAGAGATTTGGTCTGACAATAAGATGCATTGCCAACCATAACTGTTTAGAATATACAACTCTTTTAAAAGTATTTCCTGTGCGTGTCCTTGTATCTTATTTTCAAATAGATTATTCTCAGGAATGAAATAATGCGGACAAACTGCGTAGTTGACACAATATATAAGCCTTTGGAAACATCTCATGTAACAAAATATCAAATTTTCAGGTTTCCATATATGTGAAGGTAATTCTTCACATATCCAAAACAAAATTGTTTTCATGAAATATGAACAAAGCAATTCTTTACAATCTATGGCTAAAGCTATAACGTCTTTTAGAAGAATTTTCATTAGCGCATAGCATAGTAATTGTGTATGTGTGAATGTATAAATGAGAAGTTTTTCTCCAACGGAAAACGATATGCGCCATTCTAATTCTTCTTGTGAAGATCCTTTCACACCTATAGGTACAAATAGAACCCCGTGTTTTACAATAGCCTGTTTAATATCGTAGCTCGGCCATGAATTATTTGATCGTGTTACCCATTGCTTTGCTGGTGTTATCCATAATTTACTATGTAAACAGAGTGCCAAGTCATAAGTTCCATATTCATCAGATACACATGGCCCATGCACAGTCGTGAAAATGTCATATAAAAATCCTTGTTTAATTTTAAAGTTTGACAAGTATACATCCCAACCTACCACATCACAGTCTTGAAAGAAATACAGGTCATTGGTTTGCACTAAACGTAACTTAGTGTAACCTGGCTGAGTATCTTCCGTTTCCATTTTAAAATATGCTTTTCTAATATCTAAATTATCCTGTGTTTTTTCACAGACCTCCAAATATTTTAAAACCTTCATAATATCTAAATCGCTACCTCGCATATCAAGTCCCTCTCCGAAACTTCCACTCGTTATTATTGCAATATTTCCGTCGCTTTCTAAATGGTCTCTTACATTGTTCATCATTCTGATTGTGTTTACATCCTCCTCTGTGCCAACAATCTTCTGACATAGATAATGATACAGGACTAATGAGGCATTTTGTGTGGCTGGTTCTGTATAAATGTTAATGAATAGATTGTAAAAGGAATCAAAATAGTCATTAGATTTTAAGATTTTTTATTTTATCTGACCCAAATCTTGAAATTTTGCCTATATATAGTTGTGATATAACTAGTATTATCATATATTTAGCTTTATTATGATAGTGTTTGCTTATATGTAACGAACGGGAGTAAACTAACCATAAATGCACACCCAGGCTGATGACCGATGTGACGTCGCGTGGCTAGGCTGATATGAAGTTATCAGCCTGGGTGTGTTCGTACGTCGGAAGTAAACGATCAAAAGATTCATACATTGACTATTATATTCGATATGGAAAACCATATGTATTAATCTGTAAATAAAATTAACGCAAAGTAACTAATTCTTTGACATTTATGATACAAGTGTGCATGTATGTGCTACGCATGAGGCATACATATTAAGGAAAATTTTATTCATTGTGAATTGTCATCAGGTATTGATTGCAAAAACGTTGAAATATGATGGTTTACAAAAACGTGATGTAAAGGCATATATAAGAATATAAAAGCCGTTGGCTGACTATTTATATATATGCACAGCGCCAACAAACTAGCTCGAAATAGCCACATTCTGTATGTACCTGTCCATAGTCAAGAGCCTGTAATTCAGTGGTTGCTGTATATCATATTTTTTTATCGTTCGCTGTTGTACAAATCATCAAGTCGTTAATGTTCTCATTTGAATTGTTTAACGTTTGTCATTTCGGGGCCTTTTATAGCTGACAATGTGATCTTGTTTTTTTCTGATTGTTGAAGGCCATACGGTAACTTATAGTTGAAAACTTCTATGCCATTTCAATTTGTTTCTCGTTGAAAGTTCTCTTATTGGCAATCATACCACATCTTCCTATGTTTATTTGAAGCTAACAATAGAATGACGGATTTAATTAAGGAACTGTTTAAACAATGGTTGCAAGTACGTTTTTTTATTTGATACTGTTGAGGGTTTTATTTGTTTGATTTTATTTCCATCTTTGACTTGTATATATGTATGACATACATATTGACTCCACAACATGTGAGTTTCAGTGTACCTGACGACGTTTATTCCAAAGTCGATTTTACAGAAATTTGTGAAAAAGGTTTACGTTTGATACGATTGACACCGCTTCTTGTAACGAGTTCTGGATTGCCTTTTACGCGTTAAAGGATTTCAATTTTATTATTTAAATGAAACTTTAAGCAGGCGAAATAATATTCAGGCGGACATTGCGAAGAATTAACAAATGCCATATGTAGAGCAGAATATAATTAAAGAGATTGCCGATGTGAGAAAATCCATGAAAGTTATAGTCATAAAAGTATAAAATGTAACACACAGTATCAATGTTTTTCATGAATTACCTGTTGAATATACTATAGTTCATACTAGCCACTGACCACAGTAACCCTTAAGGCTTGTTAGCGGTTTCTGCATTTGCTACGGATCAGGAACAGTAGTATGTATCTCAAGCTTTCATGTGGAAATGTAGATACTATTACATGCATGATTGCAATGGTGATGTTTTCATTATCAAAGACGTTGGTGTATCTTGGTAATAATTTTATTACTATGAAACATTTTCATTTATTTTCGACAACTATGATTATATTGTCAATTTGACCACAAACACATCATTTATCATGTAAACATACTATTTGGTATTGGGAACTGAATATAGAAGCGTATGAAAAAAACTTTTGATAACAATTTACAACTTCTGATAAATATACCATATCCACATGTTAAATATTTTCCATGGAATCATTGTTGAGTTTGATGGAATACTTTGTTTGTGTATCAATTATAGATTACCTTGTCTTTCCAAAATCCGAGAACTTTTAAACTATTGACGCGATATATACATATTGTGTGGATTGAAATTTAGATTACAACATTTTATCAATATTATTTGGGAATTGAATTATAAGTGCGCATAATATATCTTGATTTATTTTCAAAATAAATGGTAGACACCAATATCAATAAAAGCCTGCTCAATATTGTTCGGCATAAGGAGTACTATGACAGTTGTTATTCATTCGTTTGATGTGTTTGAGCTTTTGATCTTGCCATTTGATTAGGAACTTTCCGTTTTGAATTTTCCTCGAGTTCAGTATTTTGTGATTTCACTTTTTGGTTTAAATTGAAAATCACATTTTTAGTCAATATTATACGGCTAATTTAGCCGAGTGTGTAAATTGCAAACACATTAGAACATAAAAATGTTCTTTGATTGTGTTCTATGTAAGTGAGACAGCTATCCCCAAATAAGATAATAACACCGTATCCATGTATTTCTAGAGTCAATGTATCGAATGATTTTCGACATAAATATGAATCATCTCATTAGAAGGTACCAGAAGTACGCTATCATTAATACACGACATTATCTCCGGGCGATGAACAATCAATGTTCTGACATTACAAAGAACATAAAGTAAGTCGAAGAGATATGTGCATGTCATGTATCGATTAATTATAAATGTAGATAAGAAGCTTATTTGACCGAATACTAAAAGTCGAATACACAAAAATAATAAAACGAGAGATTGGGCATACATCTCTGACACAATACTTTTATAAGTACAAATTCAAATAAATGAATATGAATGAAAGAACACAATCCAACGTTCCCGGATTGCACACATTTTATTTATCCAGTGTTTTTTTTTTTTTTTTTGGTTTGTCTTTATAACTGTTTATCCAAATGTTAAGGCAATGTATGCCTGAAAGCACGTATAAAGAAAGTTTTATATAACTTATTACATAGTTTATAAGCTCTTATTTTCGAACTTGTCCTAGATATGACTGATATAAATCTTATATATAAGTTTGATAAATATCTGGAAAAACAATTGCACATGGAAGAGCGCGGACAACACAGTGTATCAAAACATTTAATATTTCGGAGGGGTATAACTCTTTGAACATAGCTATTCGTCAATGGCTTTCAAACTTGTCCGAGACATTACTGATATAAACATTTGATGAAGTTTTATAAAAATCTGATAATAATTGCTTACGTGAAAACGCTAACAAGACCGGACGAACGGAGGGACGTACAGACGGACGAACGGACACCATATATACTGTTATAGCTGACTATGCGGTATGGGATTTGCTCATTGTTGGAGGCCGTACGGTAATCTATAGTTGTCAATTTCTGTGTCATTTGGTCTCTTGTGAAGAGTTGTCTCATTGGCAATCATACCACATCTTCTATTTTATATATATATATACACTGCACCGCGTCATGTAAGGGACAGTAAATATCAGAAACTTCATTGGAAACAACAGCCTGAGCAACATGAACCAAACAACAAAATATCATGTTATATTATGTGCTCCAAAGAGGTCATCACATGTGATTATACAGCATCATTTTACTTTAATAAAAAGACACGTACTTCCCTGAATGTCATTTTCCGTTAATCATGTTAATCTTTTTTTAGTTTCATTTGTAAATGCATGCACAGAAAAGTACCATTCCGATTAAAATGTCCTCATACGTCACATTGCAGTTTAGTTTTCGATATCAAATTAGTGAACTATTAATACATTTTGGATAACAAACAAGTTGTGTTCCTTTATATATCAATACAATTCCTTTTAACACCTTTAACATATATAAACATTTAATTAATTGGATGGCATATTTTATTTTCAAAATTTTGAAAACCAAATTGAAACATTGTGAAACAGGTAACGACCAAAATAACTGACTTAAAACACTCTACTTGATCAACCGAAGAAACGTATTGAAAACAACTGTCATATTCCTAAATGTATCTTATTATTGTATTATAGTCTAACAACAGAATGCATAGACACATTGTTATCCATCCTCTCATTAAAGTTGAAAATATACAATATCTACTTAATTTTGAAAATAATCATCAATGGGACTTTATAATTAAAATTAAAACGTGTATTGCATCAGTCAGTTAATTGTTTTTTTCTTCAGAAAATGTAATGATATATTTTCAAAATATTATTGAAAATTAATGTAAAATAAGGAGATGTGTCCGGATTGACAATTAACATAAAGACAAAGGGCACATACTACTGACCACTCGTAGTAACGGAAACTTATTCAAACCAATGACAACACATAAATAAATCACGTTCCTTCAGACTTAAAAACTTCAATTAACCCAATTTTTAAAGGACGAAGAAGTTGTACTTATTTCCGGTGATGAATAACAAATAGAATAATCTTAAATGCAGTAATGGATAATGAATTTGGTTTATTATGATATGATATGTATCATGTGTGTATCTATTAAATTTTAAAAAGAAGTCAAAGACAAGAGAGGACACTCATTACTAATAAATCGAGGGTAAACTTACAACGTCAGTGGGAACAAAACCAGAATAAGACAAACACTTTTATGAGACACTATATATAGAAAACGAACTACTGAGCAACACAAACATCACAACAAAACTAGGAGTTACCTCATGTGCTCCGAAAAGGTTATCAGTTCCTGCTCCACATGTGATTACATAGCATCATAGAATGACATGTATTTCCCTATGTGATTTTCCGTTATTTTTTCAGATTCATTTATAAATACACAAACATAAAATAACCATTCCGATAAGAATGTCCTCATACGTCACAATGCGGGTTTTTCTCTAACAAATCATTGTAAAAATTATTTATTTTGGACAACGTTTTTCCTTAAAATATCAATACAATTTCCTTTAACACTTATAACAAGTATAATTTGTGCAACATTAAATTCATTGAATGGCATATATTTAATTCCAAAATAATTTTTGAAAACTTAATTCAAAAATGGGGAAGACCATAAAATCTGACAAATTAAAACGCTGAACTATATCAACCAAAGAAACGAATGGAAAACACTTGTCTTATTCGAAAATGTATCTCAGTTATGTATAATATGCATTCTAACAACAGAATAAGCACATTGCATTCCATCCTATCATTAAAGTTGAACGTTTACAGTATTTACTTAATGTTGAAAATATTCATCAATGGAACTATATAATAAAACTGACAGAAACGTGTCTGTAAGTATCAGTAAGTTGATACGTTTTTTTCCCCAGAAAACTTATTAGTTTACTTTTAGCATATAATTGAAATTTAATATAAATAAGGTGATGTGGCAGTAGTGTAATTTAACATATAGACAAATGACACATACTACACATCTAGGAGTACTAGCAGTAGCGGAGGCCTTTTTAAAAACCAATTAAAAACTATGAATTAATCAGGTCATTTGTAAATAATCACACAGAAATGTACTATTCCGAATAGAATGTCCTAATACGTAACAATGCAGGTTTTTGTTTCCAAAGAATCGGTGCGAAAATGATATTTTTTGACAATGAACAAGCTTTTCATCAAAATATAAACACGTATAAGATGTATAACATCAAATTCATTGAATGTCATATATTATTATCCAGAATGATTTTGAAAATTTAATTAAAAAGGGTAAGGACCATAAAACTAAAATCAAATGCTAAACTATAATATCCAAAGAAACGAATGGAAAACAACGTTCTTATTCAAAAATGTAACTCATTTGTGTATAATGTTCTTACAACAGAATAAGCACATTGCATTCCACTCTTTACATTATGTTGAACTTACTTAATATTTACTTAATGTTGAAAACGAATGGAATACAGCTGTCATATTCCTAAAGGTATTTCATTTATGTATTATATTCTAACAACAGAAAAGGCACAGTAATACCCATGCTTTCATTAAGGTTAAACGTATAAAATATTTACTTAATGTTGAAAACGAATGGAATACAACTGTCATATTCCTAAAGGTATTTCATTTATGTATTATATTCTAACAACAGAAAAGGCACAGTAATATCCATGCTTTCATTAAGGTTAAACGTATAAAATATTTACTTAATGTTGAAAATGAATGGAATACAACTGTCATATTCCTAAAGGTATTTCATTTATGTATTATATTCTAACAACAGAAAAGGCACAGTAATACCCATGCTTTCATTAAGGTTAAACGTATAAAATATTTACTTAATGTTGAAAACGAATGGAATACAACTGTCATATTCCTAAAGGTATTTCATTTATGTATTATATTCTAACAACAGAAAAGGCACAGTAATACCCATGCTTTCATTAAGGTTAAACGTATAAAATATTTACTTAATGTTGAAAACGAATGGAAAACAACTGTCATATTTCTAGAGGTATTTCATTTATGTATTATATTCTAACAACAGAAAAGGCACAGTAATACCCATGCTTTCATTAACGTTGAACGTATAAAATATTTACTTAATGTTGAAAACGAATGGAATACAACTGTCATATTCCTAAAGGTATTTCATTTATGTATTATATTCTAACAACAGAAAAGGCACAGTAATACCCATGCTTTCATTAACGTTGAACGTATAAAATATTTACTTAATGTTGAAAACGAATGGAATACAACTGTCATATTCCTAGAGGTATTTCATTTATGTATTATCTTCTAACAACAGAAAAGGCACAGTAATACCCATGCTTTCATTAAGGTTAAACGTATAAAATATTTACTTAATGTTGAAAACGAATGGAATACAACTGTCATATTCCTAAAGGTATTTCATTTATGTATTATATTCTAACAACAGAAAAGGCACAGCCATGCTTTCATTAACGTTGAACGTATAAAATATTTACTTAATGTTGAAAACGAATGGAATACAACTGTCATATTTCTAAAGGTATTTCATTTATGTATTATATTCTAACAACAGAAAAGGCACAGTAATACCCATCCTTTCATTAAGGTTAAACGTATAAAATATTTACTTAATGTTGAAAACGAATGGAATACAACTGTCATATTCCTAAAGGTATTTCATTTATGTATTATATTCTAACAACAGAAAAGGCACAGTAATACCCATGCTTTCATTAAGGTTAAACGTATAAAATATTTACTTAATGTTGAAAACGAATGGAATACAACTGTCATATTCCTAAAGGTATTTCATTTATGTATTATATTCTAACAACATTCTAACAACAGAAAAGGCACAGTAATACCCATGCTTTCATTAAGGTTAAACGTATAAAATATTTACTTAATGTTGAAAACGAATGGAATACAACTGTCATATTCCTAAAGGTATTTCATTTATGTATTATATTCTAACAACAGAAAAGGCACAGTACTTTCCATGCTTTCATTAAGGTTAAACGTATAAAATATTTACTTTAATGTTGAAAACAATCATTAATAGAAATAATAGTTATCAAAGGTTCCAGGCTTATAATATTCTATTATTTCCTGCGATCAAGACACTACAGAGGAAACGGAAGACTACGCAACACGAACATCACATCAAAAAGAGGTTATATCATGTGCTGCTTTATACAGATTCATTTATAAAGCTTAGAATAAAAATGGGGAATGTGTCAAAAAGACACCAACCCGACCAAAGAGTAGAAAACAGCCGAAGGCCACCAATAGGCAAAATGACAATGATACATAAATCATCAATGGACTACAACTAGTTACTGACATGCCAGCTCCAGACCTCAATTAAACTGATTGAAAGATTCAGTCATCATCATATGAAAATCAAGCGCAATCCAATATAAACATATAAGCAGTTATGTTTCATTTCGGATTTTATGTCCTTATACGTAAAAAAAACCCGTGTGCTGTTTTAGACAATGAACAAGCTTTTCCATCAATTGTCATTTAAAATTCCTTGATCATTTATAATATTAATTTATTGAATGGCATATAGTAGAATTTAGAAAACAATTTTGAAGAAAAACAATTAATTTTTTTTTTTTTTTTTTTTTTTAATTTATACATACATATCACTTGAAACTTCAACAATGTGGCTGGAATGTTTCCTGTGAATTCATATTTAATCTTGATTGTATTCTAAAATTCAATATTTTGTCAATATCTATTCTTGAATTTCTTTTACACATTTCACTTTTTATTATAATAATCAAAACGAATTCTATGAACGAACTATTTTTACATTCAATTATTGTTTTATTTCTTTAAAAGATATAATGATTAATATTTAATGACACTATCTTTAAAAACAAATGAAATAAGAAATTTCGGAAAAGATATACAAATGTACGTATAAAGGGTCTGTACAGTTATACAAATAACAAACCTTGTTTAAACTGCCTAATGTTGACACTATTTTGAAAATGAGTAACTTCAAAAATATACTGATCTATGTCTGATATGTTTTGTGAGCATATTATACGGAAAATCTGTTATATTTTGAGGATAAAAAAGTTATTTCTACGCGACTTTTCATACAGCGACAACATACATTCTTGGCTTTAAACTCGCCATTAAAGACATGACTGCAATGGTAATGTTGAATAAAAAACATTGGTGTATCTATGAAATATTGTTATTATTTTTTAAATTATTTTCATTTATTTTATTCGGCAATTATGATTAAATTATACATTTGATCAAAAACACACTCAAGAAAATATATCATAAAGGCAAACAATTTTGGAGTTGGAACTGAAAATACACGCGTATAAAAACAGTCTTTGATTACTAACTTCTGATAAAAATACCTCATGATAATTGTACCTCTTTCAATATAATCATACTTTACATAATTGGTAGAAGGGCAAAATACATGTCATATCGGACGTATGTTTTATCTTTTTGATTCGAACGTCACTAATGAGTCTTGTGTAAACTGAATGCGCTTCTGGGTCACAAAATTTTAAGTCTGGTATATTTGATGATTTCTTTTTTCATTGGACATGTTGGAACAAAAACTAAACATTTCAAATTAAAATTACAAACAAGAAAGGGGATCCATCTTGGACACAGTACTTTTATAATGCTCACATATGAAATAAATCAAAGATGGACAACACTAGATTTATTTTAGTTTTAAGCCTATTATATTTAAACTTTTGAGAGCATAATTTCGAAATATATATTAAAAGTAAAGGAACAAAAATACCGAACTCCAACGAAAATTAAAAACGGAAGACCCTTAACAATTGGCAACATTAAAAGCTCAAACACATCAAACGAATGTCCTGTTAATCATAATTTGAAAAAATATTGAAAATTTTCATTTACTTTTATTAAACAAGGGTAAAACGTTTCATCTCTACTTTATTTCTTCTCTATTTCCGACTATTGGACGTTTTTATGTTTCCAAATCTTATTTTGAAAATTTTCCATATTATTGCAAAAAAAGGACTATAAAGAAATACATGGTAATTCTGGCAACATTTGTTGTCTTATTATAATAAGCATTTTTTACGTTGGTGACTTTAAATATCAGCTTAGATAACTTTTATTTTTGTGGTAGCCTTGCAATTTAATTCAAAACAAAGAACATACTCAATCATGCATGCGTACAAATGATTGAAAGTGATAAAACTATGAACTATGTTATCACTGAGTTTATTTTGAAGCTTAAAGTAATTTTCATTGTATCAGTTATATACGCCTGTATTGCGTTTGGACAGTATTGTTTTTCTACAAACACATTCAGTATGTCACACAGATTGAGTACGGAAACAACGTATTTTTAGATAAATTAATTCTTTGCGTATTAAACATAAAACTTGAGGAAGAATGTCTTGGTTTTTCAGTTGGTCTTTTGAAATCAGTATTCAATTCATGGTGTAAGATGTAGATACCACTTGCTGATTGCCAAGTGATGCTATCCAAAAGAGCAAACGGGTGTGTTGTAAATAAAAATCATCTGAATGGTGGGTGATCTATCACCGATAGCTTACCGCATGTATTTGTTTTATCTTTCATAACAGTTAGAAATAGTATTTGTTGGGGAAAACGAAAACCTCGATAAGACAAACACGTCAAAGAGACACTACATTGGAAACGAAGACTGAACGTGACAAATCCAACAACAAAATATCATGCCCGAAAAGATTACATTATCTTCTTTACAGTCATGTGATTATATTGCAGCTTATTACCAAATAAAAAGACACGTATTGCCCCCTCTATGTGATTTTAGTTAATATTTTTGTGTTTCATTTGTAATTACAAAACACAGGAAAGTACCATAATGATTCCGATTTGAATGTCCTCATATGTCACAATGCAGCTTTCTACATAAAAATCGATGCGACAATGATACTTTTTGTTAAACGAAGGAGTTTTGACTATACATATCAATCTAATTTCCTTTAACACTTATAACGTGTGTAACATCAAATTCATTGAAAGGCTATATTCCAAACTTATTTTAAAAACTAAAGTCGAAAAGGGGGAGGAGACTATAAATCTTGAAAAAATCAAATGCTTAACTATATCAACCAAAGAAACGAATGGAAAACAACTTTTATACTCCTGATTGTATTTTATTTATGTATCATATTCTAACAACAGAAAACGCACAGTACTATCCATCATTTCATGAAAGCTGAACGTATACAATATTTACTTATTGTTTAAAACAATCATCAATGGAACTAACATATACAATTATTTCCTACGATTAAGACACTACACAGGAAACGAAAGACTGCGAAACACGAACATTAAAAAAGAGGTAATATCATGTGCTCCTTTTATAGTTTCGATTATAAAACTGAGAATGGAAATGGGAAATGTGTCAAAGAGACAACAACCCGACAAAAGAGCAGAAAACAGCCGAAGGCCAACAATGGGCAAAATGACAATGATACATAAATAAACAAAGGACTACAAGCAGTTACTGACATGCCAGCTCCAGACCTCAATTAAGCTGATTGAAAGATTAAGTCATCAACATATGAAAATCATGCATAATCCAATATCTATATATAAACAGTTATGTTTCATCTCGGATTTTATGTCCTTATACGTAATGATTCTGGGTTTGTTCTTTCAAACAAACAAGCTTTTCCATAAATTGTCGTTATAATTTCCTAGATCATTTATAATATCAATTTATTGAATGGCATATAGTAGAAATTAGAAAACAATTTTGAAGAAAAACAATTACAAATTATTTTTTTTAATTTATACATACATATATCACTTGAAACTTCAAGGATGTGGTTGAAATGTTTCCTGTGAATTAGTATTTAATCTTGATTGTATTCTAAAATTCAATATTTTTGTCAACATCTATTCTTGAATTTTTTTATACATTTCATTTTTTTTAATTATATAATCAAAACGAATCCAATGAATGAACTTTTTTTCATTCAGTTATTTTTATTTCTTTAAAAGATATAATGAATAATATTTAATGACACTATCTTCAAAGACAAATGAAATAAGAAATATTGTAACTCCTCCATAAATTTTCAAAAAGACATACAAATGTACGTATAAAGGGTCTGTACAGTTATATAGATAACAAACCTTGTTCATTTGGCTCATATGTTGACACTTTTTTAAAATGAGTTACTTCAAAATAATACTGATCTATGACTGATATGTTTTGTGAGCATATTATACCAAAAAACGGTTATATTTTGAGAATAAAAAAAAGTAGTTCTACGCGACTTTTCAGACAGCAACAACATGCATTCTTGAGTTTAAACTCGGTATGCATGACATGACTGCAACGGCGATGTTAAGTAAGAAACATTGGTGTATCTATGAAATACTCTAATTATTTTTATATTTATTTTATTCGGCATATACGATTTAAGAAATAATTCATGGAAGCCATAGATTTTTTGGAATTTTACACATGGCCTGGGCCGTGATATTGTGTTATGGCAAAAAGAATACGAAATATCTAGTAATTCTGACAAACATTTGTTGTCAAATGATAATTAGTATTTCTTGCTTTGGTGGCTTTAAATATCAGTTGATATCACTGTTTTTAATTGTGATAGCCTTGCAATGTAATTAAAAAATAGTACACACTCAATCATGCATGCGTACACTTGAATTCAAGTGATAAAACTATGAAGTTATCTATGTTATCACTGAGTGTAATTAAACTTATTGTTTGTACTTTTCATTGTATCAGTTAAGTATACATAGTATATGATTGTCTTGCGTTTGGGCAATTATGGTGTTCTACAAACAAAGTCAGTATGACACACAGATTGAGTACATCACCAACGTATTTTTATATCAATTATTGATTTGCCTATTAAGCACAAAACTTGCGGAAGCATCTCTTGGTTTTTCTTGGTCATTTACAAGCAGGATTCCAGTGTTGAAGACCCATAGGTGGCCTACGGCTGTTGTCTACTCTTTGGTCGGATTGTTGTCTCTTTGACATATTCCCATTTCCATTCTCAATTATATTAATGACTTGTCTTTTCTATTTGAACAAAAGCTAAACATATAAAATAAAAATCTATGATAAACAGGAAAGAGACAAACATCTTGGACACAGTACTCTAATAATGCTCACATACAGAGAAAAGTTTTAGAAGGACACCACTAGATTTATTTCAGTTCCAAACCTTACATATCAAAACATAAAATTGTGATCAATACGTTTTTGTTTACTTATATGTGATTATTTATTTGTGATTCCCGTTTGAGAGTATGTATTAGAAATATATATTAATAAATTTAATACAGCCAACATATGAAATATTACTGAAATCGCAATTAACAGTCCAACTGTTGTAAAATTCAACATAAAAGCCGTTACCATTCCAGTTTTAAAATCCGTTGTAGCTTGATCATATCATTTCTTTTAAACTTTATGGCAAAAGAATACGAAATATCTAGTAATTCTGACAAACATTTGTTGTCAAATGATAATTAGTATTTCTTGCTTTGGTGGCTTTAAATATCAGTTGATATCACTGTTTTTAATTGTGATAGCCTTGCAATGTAATTAAAAAATAGTACACACTCAATCATGCATGCGTACACTTGAATTCAAGTGATAAAACTATGAAGTTATCTATGTTATCACTGAGTGTAATTAAACTTATTGTTTGTACTTTTCATTGTATCAGTTAAGTATACATAGTATATGATTGTCTTGCGTTTGGGCAATTATGGTGTTCTACAAACAAAGTCAGTATGACACACAGATTGAGTACATCACCAACGTATTTTTATATCAATTATTGATTTGCCTATTAAGCACAAAACTTGCGGAAGCATCTCTTGGTTTTTCTTGGTCATTTACAAGCAGGATTCCAGTCATGATGTACAATGTAGATACCACTTGCTGATTGCCAAGTGATGCTATCCAAAAGAGCAAACGGGGGAAATAAAAAATCTTCTTTTTAGACAAATTATCCTCTGCTTATCCTTTTTCATTAGCATGTGTGATGTAGCAAAGCTATACAGATACAGTAGTTGTAATTTCAAGCGTACGTTTTTAGTGGAATTGCCCTGATCGGTGAATGGTCGGTGATCTATCATTGAAAACGAAAGACTTGACGTTACAAACTTAACAACAAAAAATCATACCCGAAAAGGTTAGCTTATCATCTTTACATGTAATTATATTGCAGCATATTACCACATAAAACAGGCATTGCTCCCTTATGTGATTTAAGTTAATCGTGTTTGTGTTTCATTTGTAAATACACACACAGAAAAGTATCAAAATGATTCCGATTTGAATGTTTTATTTCTTCACAATGCAGCTTATTTTTCTACCTAAAAGTCGGTGCGACAATGGTACTTTTTTGGTTAACGATGAAGTTTTGACTAAACATATCAATTTTATTTCCTTTAACACTTATAACGTGTATAGCATCAAATTCATTGAATGGCATAGATCATATTTCTAAATTATTTTCCAAACCAAAGTCAAAATGGGGAAGATCATACAACATGACAAAACCAAACACTCAAATATATCAACCAATGAAACGAATGGAAAACAACTGTCATATTTCTAAAGGTATTTCATTTATGTATTGTATTCTAACAACAGAAAAGGCACAGTAATATCCATGCTTTCATTAAGGTTGAACGTATAAAATATTTACTTAATGTTGAAAACGAATGGAATACAACTGTCATATTCCTAAAGGTATTTCATTTATGTATTATATTCTAACAACAGAAAACGCACAGCAATATCCATGCTTTCATTAAGGTTAAACGTATAAAATATTTACTTAATGTTGAAAACGAATGGAAAACAACTGTCATATTTCTAAAGGTATTTCATTTATGTATTATATTCTAACAACAGAAAAGGCACAGTAATACCCATGCTTTCATTAAGGTTGAACGTATAAAATATTTACTTAATGTTGAAAACGAATGGAATACAACTGTCATATTCCTAAAGGTATTTCATTTATGTATTATATTCTAACAACAGAAAAGGCACAGTAATACCCATGCTTTCATTAAGGTTGAACGTATAAAATATTTACTTAATGTTGAAAACGAATGGAATACAACTGTCATATTCCTAAAGGTATTTCATTTATGTATTATATTCTAACAACAGAAAAGGCACAGCAATATCCATGCTTTCATTAAGGTTAAACGTATAAAATATTTACTTAATGTTGAAAACGAATGGAATACAACTGTCATATTCCTAAAGGTATTTCATTTATGTATTATATTCTAACAACAGAAAAGGCACAGTACTATCCATGCTTTCATTAAGGTTAAACGTATAAAATATTTACTTAATGTTGAAAACGAATGGAAAACAACTGTCATATTCCTAAAGGTATTTCATTTATGTATTATATTCTAACAACAGAAAAGCCACAGTAATACCCATGCTTTCATTAAGGTTGAACGTATAAAATATTTACTTAATGTTGAAAACGAATGGAATACAACTGTCATATTCCTAACGGTATTTCATTTATGTATTATATTCTAACAACAGAAAAGCCACAGTAATATCCATGCTTTCATTAAGGTTAAACGTATAAAATATTTACTTAATGTTGAAAACAATCATCAATGGAAATAATAGTTATCAAAGGTTCCAGGCTTATAATATTCAATTATTTCCTGTTATCAAGACACTACATAGGAAACGAAAGACTGCGCAACACGAACATCACATCAAACAAGAGGTTATATCATATGCTGCTTTTTACAGATTCATTTATAAAACTGAGAATGAAAATGGGGAATGTGTCAAAAAGACACCAACCCGACCAAAGAGTAGAAAACATCCGAAGGTCACCAATGGGCAAAATGACAATGATACATAAATCATCAATGGACTACAATTAGTTACTGACATGCCAGCTCCAGACCTCAATTAAACTGATTTGAAAGATTAAGTCATCATCATATGAAAATCAAGCACAATCCAATATAAACATATAAGCAGTTATGTTTCATCTCGGATTTTATGTCCTTATACGTAAAAAAATCAGTGTGATGTTTTTAGACAATGAACAAGCTTTTCCATCAATTGACATTATAATTTCCTTGATCATTTATAATATTGATTTATTAAATGGCATATAGTAGAATTCCGAAAATAATTTTGAAGAAAAACAATTACATTTTTTTTTTTTTTTTTAATTTATACATACATATCACTTGAAACTTCAACAATGTGGTTGAAATGTTTCCTGTGAATTAATATTTAATCTTGTCTGTATTCTAAAATTCTCATTGTTTGTCAACATCTAGTCCTGATTTTTTTTTTTTTTTTTTTTTGATACATTTCACTTTTTATTATAATAATCAAAACGAATTCAATGAATGAATTATTTTTTCATTCAGTTATTATTTTATTTCTTTAATATATATAATGAATATTATTTAATGACACTATCTTTAAAGACAAATGAAATAAGAAATATTGTAATTCCTCCATAAATTTTGGAAAAGACATAAAAGGTATGTATAAAGGGTCTGCACATTTATATATATATTTAACAAACCTTGTTTAAACTGCCTAATGTTTACACTATTTTGAAAATGAGTAACTTCAAAAATATACTGATCTATGTCTGATATGTCTTTTGAGCATATTTTACAGAAAAACGGTTATATTTTAAGAATAAAAAAAATAGTTTCTACGCGACTTTCCAGACAGCAACAACATGCTCAAGAATATATATCATAAAGGCAAACAATTTTGGAGTTGGAACTAAAAATACACGCGTATAAAACAGTCTTTGATTACTATCTACTGATAAAAATACCTCATGATAATTTTACTTGCAATAGAATCATACTTAAAATGACTGGTAGAAGGGCAAAATACATGGAATATCGGACGCATTTTTTTTTTATCATTTTGATTCGAACGTCACTAATGAGTCTTGTGTAAACTATACGCGCTTCTGACGTACAAAATTATAAGCTTGGTATACTGTGCATATTACTATGTGTTTCTTTATTCTATATTGGCCAGAGGTATAGGGGAGAGTTGAGATCTCAAAACACATGTTTAACCCCGCCGCATTTTGTGCCTGTTTCAAGTCAGGAGCCTCTGGCCTTTGTTAGTCTTGTATGTTTTTTCAATTTTAGTTCATTTATATGTTTTGTAGTTTAGTGTGACGTCCATTTTCACTGAACTAGTACACAATTCTATTTAGGGGTCAGCTGAGGACCACCACCGGGTGCGGGATTTCTCGCTGCGTTGAAGATCCATTGGTGGCCTACGGCTGTTGTCTACTCTTTGGTCGGGTTGTTGTCTCTTTGACATATTCCCCATTTCCATTCTCAATTTTATTGATGATTTTGTCTTTTTATTTGAAAAAAACTAAATATATCAAATAAAAATCTATGATAAACAGGAAAGGGACAAACATCTTGGACATAGTACTCTTATAATGCTCACATACAAAGGAAAGTTTTAGAGGGACACCACTAGATTTATTTCAGTTTCAAACCTTATATATCAAAACATACAATTGTGATCAATACATTTTCGCTAATTTATATGTGATTATTTATTTGTGATTCCAGTTTGAGAGTATGAATTAGAAATATATATTAATAAGTTTGATACAGACAACATATGAAATGTTACTAAAATCGCAATTAACAGTCCATCTGTTGCAAAATTCAACATAAAAGCTGTTTCCATTCCAGTTTTATAATCCGTTGTAGCTTTATCATATCATTTCTCTTAAACTAGAGCCTTCATAAATATCAAATCCATTTTATGTGTTTCATTTTGATTTTTTTATGTGTCTAGAAAAATACCAAACATTAAAAAAAAGGCTTATTCCATCATTATATGCTATAAGCAGGCATATTGCATTATCCAATCATAAGCAACAAATGATATGTTCTTTTGTTATAGATCAAAGTGACAACACATTATCATTCGAATAAATATGCATTAATTAAACAAATTTAGTTATCGCAATAACATAACATAAACATAAATTGTTGTAATCTCACCTTCTACATGTTCCATGCTGTTTCACTATTTAACACCTGAACGTTTGACCAAGTATTTCCAACTGTTTGGTTTTATACAGAACTGTAATGACTCCCAAAATCTTGTCTCAATCTAAATTCTTGGGGTTTTGAAAAGCATCTAAAAAGCATCTACGTTTTTCATTGGCATCGTTTTGAATACATTAAGCTGAAGAATTTGTTTGAAGACTGATGGATATTGAAAATGTCCTCTTAATTATAAATTTAGATCAAAATTTTCATTTTGTCTTTGTAATATATCTATTAATTAAACAAGGGCAAAACATTTTATATTTCCTGTATTTCGTCTCTATTTCCGAACATTGGACGTTTTTATATTTTCCATATTTTATTTTTAAATCTTCCATATATTGCAAAACAAAAGGAATAAGAAATATATGGTAATTCTGGCATCATTTGTTGTCTAATTATAATTAGCATTCTTTGCATTGGTGGCTTTAAATATCAGCTTAGATAACTTTTTTTTAATTGAGATAGCTTTGCAATGTAATTCAAAACAAAGAACACACCCAATCATGCATGCGTGCAAATGATTAAAAGTGATAAAACTATGAATTATGTTATAACTATTTTGAAGCCTAATGTAATTTTTATAGTATCAGTTATATACCCCTGTATTGCGATTGGACAGAATTGTTTTTCTACAATCATATTCAATATGACACATAGATTGAGTACGGAAACAACGAATTTTTTAACTCAATATATTCTTTGCGTATTAAACATAAAACTTGCTGAACCATCTTTTAGTTTTTCAGTTGGTCATTTACAAGCAGGATTCCAGTCGTGATGTAGAAAGTGGAATACACTTGTTGATTACCAAGTGATGCTATATAAAAGAGAAAACGGGGAAAACATATTTCTTTTAAACAAATGTTCCTGTGTTTGTCCTTGTTTACTTTTTTCTGAAACATATGTGATGAAGACAATCTATACATTTACAATACTTGTAATTTCAAGCGTACGTGTTTTATGGATTTGCACGAATCAGCGAATGGCAGGTGATCTATCACTGATAGCTGCCCTGATTTATTTGTTGGATCATGAGTGTGGGTATCATTCATAACAGTTAGCAATAGTCATGTTTCATTCAGTTTGTGCACTAAGCTGTAAAATACCTACTAGTATAGATTTAACATTATGTACGAAACGAGCTACAATAATTTCAATCGACGAACATTGATATTATACTTAGAAAATCAAAACTCACGTACACTAAAGCATGTAATAATGGTTAAATAGTATGCCTCATTTAGAAAATGCACTGTTTACTGTCGATTTCTATCTAAGAAAATACATCCTTAACGCATCATAATTGGTTAAATGCTCAAACACATAACATAGTAATCCGATTATTTGAAGTAAGTATGAGCTGCTTTCCTCAAATTTCGAAATCATTGAAGTTTATGCATTTTAAATTATTCCAAACCTATGCTTATATCTTAAGTTCTTACCAGAAAACTACTGCAGACCGAAGAGTTCTATCAGATCAAGATATGCTCTGTCATGATAATAATTGGGTTCCTTTTTTGCAAGTAGATGCAAATGTGAACACCAACCATTATGATATATTCATTGTTATATATTGTCATATCCATTTATAATAATTGCTTGTTTTAATATATCTTGATTTATTCTTTGAGTTTTAAAAGAATCCATAAAACATACATGTATTTGTGTCTGATGTTCCGGGGTTAACCATATTCTAGCTTTCCTTTATTCACCATTTATATACCTTTTATCTGTATTAGTTAGGTATTTCATGCGTTGCTAGATGTTTTATTCATGTTTACTGCCAGGTTTCTTGACATTCCATTTATTTTTCACTTATAATAACGCTAGCTTTTTTTATTGCATCTTTGATTTAACCATCCATTACTTCCTCGCTGAATAGAAATTTATTGACGAAAAATTGGTACCTTGAATGTTATTGCTACAACTGGGTCGAAACCTCTCCTGTTGGAATTTAAATCCCAGAGGGTATCACAAGTCCAGTGGTGAGGAATTAGATATTAACAAGAAAATATGGATATTGCGTTAATAAAACTGCTTTTACAAAATTTGGGAAATTATTTTAAATTAAGTAACATATTTCTCTCATGCAAAGCTCTAGTTCGTAGCCCGAATTAGGCTATATTTTTTGTCCCCTTTGGTTTATAATCTCTTCCCACTTAATCTGAGGTTTCAATGTGTTTTTCTTGCTTCTCATGAAAAAATAGTGTTGGAGGACTAAATTAATCCGATAATGTTTTCAAACTCAAAAGTCGAACACCAACTGAAAATCCCATGTCAAAAACGAAAAACGACAAAAGATAACAAAGAAAATTAGAGACTGAGCAACATGAACCTCATCAAAACTTGGGGTGATCTCAGGAGCCTGTCAACAACGGGGTTGTGAGTTCGAATCCCGCACGAGGCAGGGGCGATCGACCAATCTTATTTGACTAGGATTGTTTATTTTCCTACCGAAGGTCGGTGTTTCTCTCGGTCACTCCGGCTTCCCTACCAATAAAAACTGACCGATATGAAATAGCACAATAGTGCTGAAAGTGGAGAAAAAGTTTCCATAATACTGCTGTGTCGCCATACCATTTGGTTAGTAGTATTTGTATAAGAGAAATGTGATATAAAGAGTTAACAGCAGGATTGTTAATTAACATAAAGACCAGCGACTGATCTAGGAGCACTCGCAGTAACGGAAGACTTATTCAAAACAATTGACAACTCATCAATAAATCGGGATCCTTCATACTTAAATACTCCAATTAACTCTATTTTTAACGGACGGAACCGTTCTAATTATTTTCTGTGATGAATAAAAAAAAAGAAAATTATAAATGCAATAATCATGATAATCGATAATGAATTTGGTTTGTTTTTATATGATGTGCATGATGTGTATTTTATTAAATTTTGAAAAAAAAAAGCGAGAGACAAACGAGAACACTCCAAATTTAAAAGTCGAAGAGAAATTGATAGCGTAAATGAAAAAAAAAAAAAAAAACACTAAAAAACAAACAAGTCCTGAAAACACTACAGAGAAAACTAAAGACTGAACAACACCAACCTCATAACAAAACCGAAGGTTATATCATGTGCTCAGAAAAAGTTAGCTTATCTGCTCTACTTGTGGTTATATTGCATCATATTACCTACATTTGAAGACACGTATTTATCTATATGTGATTTTCTGTTAACCCTTTTCTGTTTCATTTATACATACACACACAAAAAGTACCATTCCGATTAAAATGTCCTTATACGTCACAATACAATTTAGTTTTGTATACAAAAATCCGTCTGACAATTTTTTCTTAAAATATCAATATAATTTCCTTTAACACTTATACTATGTATAACATCACATTCATTGAGCGGCATATATCAGATTCCAAAATAATTTTGAAAACTTAATTCAAAAAGGGGGAAGACCAAAAAGCATTTCAAAAACAAACGGTAAACTAGATCAACCTTAGGAACAAATGGGAAAAAACTGTCATATTCCTAATTGTATCTCATTAATGTATTATTTTTTTAAAACAGCATAATCACATTGCATTCCATCCTTTCAATAAAGTTGAACGTATACAGTATTTACTTAATATTGAAAACAATCATCAATGGAACTAACATATTCAATTATTTCCTGCGATCAAGACACTACATAGGAAACGCGAACATCACATCGAAAAAGAGGTTATATCATGTGCTCCTTTTTACAGTTTCATTTACTATATACATAAGCACTTATGTTCCATTTCGAATTTAATGTCCTGGGTTTTTTTTTCAAACAAATCAGTGTGATTTTTTCAGACAACGAACAAGCTTTCCATGAATTGTCATTATAATTTCCTTGATCATTTATAATATTA
Source organism: Mytilus coruscus (assembly GCA_017311375.1). Classification (NCBI taxonomy): domain Eukaryota; kingdom Metazoa; phylum Mollusca; class Bivalvia; order Mytilida; family Mytilidae; genus Mytilus; species Mytilus coruscus. Next base: position 73,897,452 of record CM029597.1, on the reverse strand, counting down.
ATTTACTGGATGGCATATAGTAGAATTCCAAAAACAATTTAGAAGAAACAATTACAAATATATTTTTTAATTTATACATACATATCCTGTGAACTAATATTTAATCTTATTTGTATTCAATAATTCATTATTTTTTTTGTCAACATTTATTCTTGAAATTTTTATATATTTCACTTTATTATTATAATAATGAAAACGAATTCAATGAATGAATTATTTTTCATTTAGTTATTATTCTTTTACTAAAATAGATCTAATGAATAATATTTAAAGACACTATCTTTTAAAAAAATGAAATAAGAAACATTGTATCTCCTCCATAAATTTCGGAAATGACATACACATGTACTTACAAAGGGTCTGTACAGTTCTATAGATAACAAACCCTATTTAAACTGCCTAATGTTATCACTATTTTGGAGTTGATACTCATACCTTTAGGTCTACTTTCAATCCTACTTTAAAATATTATAATCCATGTTAAATAACTTTTGTGAGCATGTTATACGGAAGACAATTATATTTTAAGAACAAAATAAAATAGTTTCTTCGCGACTTGCAGACAGCAACAACATGCATACTTGGCTTTGAACTCCCTATTGGTGACATGACTGCAATGGTGATGCTGAATAAAACACATTGGTGTATCTACGCATACTGTGATTATTTTTTGATTATTTTCATTTATTTTATTCGGCAACTATGATAACATTGTCAATTTGATCAAGAACACTTTCAAGGATATTTATCATATGGGGAAACAATTTGTGAATGAGAACTGAAAATACAACGTATAAAATAACCTTTGATGACAATCTCCTGATAAAAATCCCCAAAAATAATTTACCTTTTTTCCACAGAATCATATTTAAGTTTTAACCTGCGATTATCTTTTTTTTTAAAACGACACTTTTTTTATAATTTATGAACAACAAACTCCTATGTATTTAACATCATTCCGAAGTCTGAGAAATTTTAAACTATTGACCCGATAAATATGCATTCCGTTAATTGAATTTAGGTTAATAACGTCTTATCAATAAAAGTTGTATGTTCGATTATACATACCATAAGCAAACAAAATCATCATTTACTTTCGACAGAAAAGGTCGAAGCCAAGATGAAAGAAGTCTTTTTAAAAGTAAAATGTAGAAAAATTTTGGACGTAAATATATAATTCTTCAAATAATCTAACACAAAAGGTAAGAAGTAAGCTTTTATTAAGACACCAGCATTTTGCCAGGCTATCTCGAGGCTATAAACATTCGAGGATAATCAATATTTCTAGTAGAGTCACTTGTTATTGTATGCTTTTTCCAAACGCTTTTTATGTTTAGAAATTTATATGATTAAATTATAATAGCTTGTGCTACATGCATAAACTGGTAATTGGTAGAAGGGCTTTATGCCTGTCATGTAAAAATTTATTCAAAGAGAAAAATAGCACGTATATTTTACTTGTTTTTATTCGAACGTCACTGATGCGTCTTGTGTAGATTACACGCGCCCTGGGTTACACAATTATATGCCTCGTATCTTTAATGATTTTATTTTTGCATCTGAACAAAAAGTGAAAGTTTCAAATTAGATTCTTTAATAAACCAAGTAAGGGACATACATATTGGACACAGTACTCTTATAATGCTCACATGCAAAAGAAAACTAAAGAGATACAGCAGTTGATTTATTTCAGTTTTAAGCCTAAAATATGAAGACTTGAAATTGTGATATACGTTTTTGTGAACTTATAAGTGATCAGTTTTGATTCTAGTTATAGTTCAACTGTTGTAAAATTTAACATAATAGACGTGTTATTTCCAGTTTAATAATCCGTTGTAGTTTTATCATATTAATTTTAAAGAAGAGCCTTCATAAATATTTCGTTCATTTCAGGTATTTCCCTTTTAATCATTAAGTTTTTAGAAAATAACAAAACTGATGAAAAAAAGATATATGCCATCATAATATGCTATAAGCAGGCATGTTGCATTATTAGATCATAAGCACAAAATGATATTTTCTTTTGTTAAATCTCAGTGACAACCCATTAGTGTTCGAATAAATAAGCATTAATTAAACAAAATTAGTAATTGCAATTACAGTTGAAAATACATAAATTGTTTTAATCTTACCTCCCATTCGGTTTCACTAATAATCACCTGGATATTTTACCAAGTATTTCTGTATTGTTTAAATATTTGGTTTTATATAGAACTACTATGATGATCTAGTCTCGACCTAGAGTCTCTGGGTTTTGAAAAGCATATCCACTATTTTCATTGGTACTGTTTTAAAAACAAGATTTTGTTTGAAGACTGATGGATATTGAAAATGTCCTCTTAAGTATAACTTTAAATGAAAGTTTTCATTTTGTATTTGTTATACATCTATTAGTTTAACAACGGAAAAACGTTGTATATTTCCTTTATTTCGTCTCTATTTCCGACTATTGGACGTTTTTATATTTTCAGTATCTTACTTTTGAAATCTTACATATTATTGCAAAAAGGGAATAAGAAATATCTGGTAATTCTGGCAACATTTGTTTTCTAATGATAATTAGTATTTCATGCTTTGATGGCTTGAAATATCAGTTTAGTTAACTTTTTTGTATTTTGACAGCTTTGTAATGCAATCAAAAACAAAGCACACACCAAATTATGCCTGCGTACACATGAATGAATGTGATAAAACTATGAACTATGTTATCACTGAGTTTATTTTGCAGCTTAATGTAATTTTCATAGTATCAGTTATATACGCCTGTATTGCGTTTGGACAGTATTGTTTTCTACAAACATATTCAGTATGACACACAGATTGAGTACAGAAACGACGTATTTTTAGATCAATTAATTCTTTGCGTATTTAACATAAAACTTGCCGATGCATCTCTTGGTTTTTCAGTTGGTCAGTTACAAACAGGTCATGATGTACGATGTAGAATCCACTTGCTGATTACCAATTGATGCTATCCAAAATAGAAAACGGGGAAGGAAATCTTCCTTTGATACAAATTTTCCTCTGTTTGTCATTGTTTTCCATTTTCTTAACATATTTGATGTAGCAAATCTATACATATACAGTACTTGTAATTTCAAGCGTACGTGTTTTATGGGATTTGCACGGATCGGTGAATGGTAGGTGATCCATCACCGATAGCTTACCTCATGTATTTGTTGGATCATGAGAATGAGTATTTTTCATAATAGTTAGCGATAGAAATGGTTCATTCAGTTTATGCACTAAGCTGTAGAATGCATACTAGTATAGATTTAACATTGTAAACGAAACGAGCTATAATAATTCAATCGATGAGCTTTGACACATTTATATTATACTTAAAAATCAAACTCCACATAAACTAAAGCATATAATTATCGTTAAATAGTATGCCTCATTTACAAAATGCACTGTCTACTGTCAATTTCTATCTAAGAAAATACATCCTTAAAGCATCCTAATTTGTTTAAATGTTCAGACATATAGCATAGTAATCCGATTATGTGAAGTAAGTATGAGATGCTTTCCTAAGATTTCTAAATCATTGATGTTTATGCATTTAAAAATTATTCTTAACCTGTGCTTATATCTTTAGTTCTTACCAGAGAACTACTGCAGACCAAAGAGTTCTATTAAATCTAGATATGCTGTGTCATAATAATTGGGTTCCTTTTTTTTTTTTTGCAAGGCGATGCAAATGTTAACACCAACCATTATGATATAATCTCTGTGGTATATCTTGTCATCTCCATTTATAATAATTGCTTGTTCTATATATCTGGATAAATTCTTTGAGTTTAAAAAAAATCTATAAAATATATTTGTGTCTGATGATCAGTTTCTCCATTAAAATATGGTATCATTTTTATATAGCATCTTTGATTTAACCAACCATTGCTTGTCGAAAAGTGCATATGGTGCAGTAAAATTGGTACCTTTAATGGTATTACTACAACTCGGTCGAAACCTCTCCTGTTGGACTGTTAATCCCCGAGAGTATCACAAGTCCAGTGGCCAGTAATTTGATACTAACATGAAAATATGGATATTGCGTTATTAAAAATTTGATGTTACAAAATTTGGGAAAACAAAATTTGGGAAATTATTTAAAAATCAAAACACATTTCTCTCATGCAAAGCTCTAATTCCTTGCCCGGATTGGGGTATATTGATGTCCTTTTGGTTTATAATCTCTTTAATTTTTAAATAATTTTTCGATTTTTTAATACTTTGGCCTTCAGCCTTATTGTAGAGAATTTATTGTAGAAAAGCATTTCTGGAGCAGTAAAATTGGTATCTTTAATACTGTTGAAATTTGGGTCTTCTTTTGCTTTTCAAATTGTTAGGCATACACATTCGGTAGATTTTACAATGATTCCATTTAAAACTATAACCGCCTTAGCTATATTTTCTATTGACTATTTCGAACTTTCTGTTTGAAATTTCAGAAGTAATGATGTTATTCATACTTTGTTTGTCAAGTGTGTCCCACTTAATCTGAGGTTTCAATGTGCTTTACTTGTACTGCATCACATTATCTACATAGAAAGACACGTATTTATCTATATGTGATTTTCCGTTAACTTTTTTCCTGTTTCATTTATTCATACACACACAAAAAAGTACCATTCCGATCAAAATGTCCTCGTACGTCATAATTCAATATAGTTTTCTATATAAAACTCCTTGTGATAATTTTTTTCTAAAAATATCAATATCATTTCCTTTAACACTTATACTATGTATAACATCAAATTCATTGAACGGCATATAGCATATTCTAAAATAATTTTTAAAACTTAATTCAAAAAGGGGGAAGACCATAAAGCATTACAAATTCAACCTAAGGAACGAATGCAAAACATCTGTCATATTCCTAAATGTATCTTATTTATGTATTATTTTCTCACAACAGCATAATCAAATAAAATTCCATCCTTTCATTAAAATTGAACGTATACAGTATTTACTTAATGTTGAAAATAATCATCAATGGAACTATATAATGAAACTAATAGAAACTTGTCTCTAAGTATCAGTAAGTAGATTTTTTTTTTTTTCCAGAAAACTTATTAGTTTATTTTCAGCATATTATTGAAAAATGATATAAAATAAGGAGAAGTGGCAGGATTGTCGTTTAACATAAAACAAACGACATCAACTTCAGATCTCGGAGAACTCGCAGTAACGGAATCCTTTTTCAAAACCAATTACACTTTATGAAATAATCAGGTTATTTGTAAATAATCACACAGAAATGTACCATTCCGAATGGAATGTCCTCATACGTCACAATTCGGGTTTTTGTATCCAACAAATCTGTGCAAAATTTTTTTTTTTTTTTGACAACAAACAAGTTTTTCCTAAAAATATCAATATAATTTCCTTTAACACTTATAAGATGTATAACATCAAATTCATTAATGGCATATATTATGGTCCAAAATTATTTTGAAAATTTAATTCAAAAGGGGAAGACCATAAAACACTAAACTTAAACAACCAAAGAAACGAATGGAAAATAACATTCTTATTCCAAAATGTATCTTATTTATGTATAATAATCTAACAGAATAAGCACATTGCATTCCATTCTTTTCTTAATGTTGAACTTACCTAATATTTACTTAATGTTGAAAAAACAATCAATGAAACTATATAATGAAATGAATAGAAACGTGTCTGTAAGGATTTTGTTGATTTTTTTTTTTTTTTTATATATATATATATATATATATATATATATTAGAAATTAATATAAAATAAGGAGATCTGGTATGGTTCGCAATTAACAAAAAGACAAACGACACTTACTACAGATCTCGGAGAACTCGCGATAAAGAAAGACTTATTCAAAACCAATTACAACTCATAGATAAATCAGGTTCCTTCAGACTTTATTACTCTAATTAAATCCACTTATAACAGAAGAAGAAAAAAGTGGTGTTGTGGTTTTTTCCTGAGATGGATAAGAAATACAAGAATCATAAATACAAAATTAGATAATGAATTCGATTTATTACAATATGATGTGGTTCGTGTGTATCTTATTAAATTTTTAAAAGAGACTAAAGACAAAAGAGAACACTCAAAATGTATTAGTCGAAGTGAAACTGATAATGTCAGTGCAAAAAAAAAAAGAAAAACCACGATAGGACAACTCGTCAACAAGACACTACACAGGAAACGAAAGACCGAGCGTCACAAACCCAACAACAAAATATCATACTATATCTTATGTCCCAAAGGGTTCGCTAATCTGCTTTAAATGTGATTATGTTGCATAAAAAAAAACACATAGAAAGACACGGATTTCCCTACATGTGATTTTTAGTTAATCTTACGTCACAATGCAGCTTAGCTTTCTACATAAAAGTCGATACGACAATGATACTTTTTGTTAAACAAAGGAGTTTTGACTAAACATATCAATCTACCTTTAACACTTATAACGTGTATAACATCAAATTCATTGAATGGCATATATCATATTCCAAAATTGTTTTCAAAACTATAGTCAAAAAGGGGGAAGGCTATAAAACTTGAAAAAATCAAACGCTCAACTATATCAACCAAAGAAACGAATGGAAAACAACTTTCATATTCCTGAATGTATTTTATTTATGTATTATATTCTAAGTACAGAATAAGCACAGTACTATCCATCCTTTCATTAAAGTTGAACGTATACAATATTTACTTAATGTTTCAAACAATCATCAATGGTACTAACATATACAATTATTTCCTGCGATCAACACACTACATAGTAAACGAAAGACTGAGCAACACAAACCTCACAACAAAACAAGAGGTTAAATCAAGTGCTCCAAAAAGGTTATCAGATTCTTTTCCACATGTTATTATATTTGATCATAGAATGACATGTATTTCTCATTATGTAATTCTCCGTTAATATATTTTTCAGTTTCGTTTAAATATATATACACACACAGAAATGTTCCATTTAGGATTGAATATTCTCATACGTCACAATGCGGGTTTTTTTCAAAACAATTAGTGTGAAAATGATATTTTTAGACAAAGAACAAGATTTTCCTTAAATTGTCATTATAGTTTCCCTAAACATTTATAATATTGACCATATTTAAAAACAATTTCAGATATTTTTTCAATTTATACATACATATAACTTAAAAATTCAACTGTATGATTGAATGTATTTTCACACAATCAGTTAGTTCAATTACATTTTTTTAAATTGCTTTTATCTTACCCTCCATGCTTTTCATCATTTATCATCTGGACATTTTACCAAATATTTCTCAATTGTATAAATGTCAGTTTTTATACACAACTACTTTGATGCCCCAAAATTAAAGTTTCGGGGTTTAAAAATATATCTTACTAGCAACTACGTTTTTCGTTGGCATTGTTTTCTCTTCCGTAAGCTGGAAGTGTTACAACAAGAACACGATTAAACTCACAGTACAATTGCTTGACTTGTGAATATAAAACAATGTCCTTTTAAGTTTAACATGAAAATAAATGAAAATTCTCATTTTGTATTGGCTATACATCTATTGGTTTAACAAGGGTAAAACGTTTTATTTTTCTTTATTTCGTCTCTATTTCCGGGTATTAGGAAAAAATATATTATTTTATTTTTGAATTCTTCCATTTAATTGAAAATAGATAAGGAAAACGAAATATCTGGTAACTCTGATAACCATTTCTTGTCTGATGATACATTATCAATTCCTGTTTTGATGGCTTTGAGTGTCCTAATACGTTACAACATAGTTTACTTTTCTATATAAAAAGCAGTGTGACAATGGAATTTTTGGATAACTATATTTTTTTTTCCTAAAAATGTCATTTTAATTTCCTTGATTATTGATGATATTAATTTCATTGAATGGCATATAGAAAAAATTCCAAAAGCAATTTTGAAGAAACTATTAAAAATCTTTATTATATTCGATTAGACATCACTTTGAAACTACATCATTATGTTTAAATGTCTTTTATAAATAAACTCATCGATAGATGGATTACAATTTTGTACGCCAGACGTGCGTTGTGACTACAAAAGTCTTACCAGTGACTCTCAAATAAAAAAAGGTTAAAAGACCAAAAGAAATTACGAAGTTTAGGAGCACTGAGGACCTAAAATTCAGAATGAACTTTAAATCCTGATTTCTTTCCGATATTTTCTTAAGCATTTTTTTCAATATTTTTATACATTTCACTTTACTGTTATAACCATCACTAAGAACCCTGTGAATAAATAATTTGTCATTCAGTTTTCATTTTGCTTCTATAATAGCTGCAATAGATAATATTTGAGGACACTGTCTATAAAATAAATAAATTTACAAACATTGGATCTCTTTTTCAAATTTCGGAAACGAAATACAAATGTAAATTCATATAGTATCTCATGTTAAATAGATAACAAACCTTATTTAATCCGCCTAATGTTAAAACTATTTTCAAGATGATACTCATACCTGTAGGTCTTCTTACACGATTTCTTTATAAATATTACAATCCAGGTTTAAAATGTTTTGTAAGCATGTTATACGAAAACACGATTATATTTTAAGGATAAAAAAAGAAGCTTCTACGCGACTTGCAGACAGCAACAGCATGCATACTTTGCTTTGAACTCCCTACTAACATGACTGCAATATTCTTGTTTTGTCATAAATCCAAGCCATAAAATATTATTATTGGAATAAATAAGCATGAATTTAACAAAATTAGTTATTGCTTTACATTTCAAAAACATAAATGCTTTTATCCTACCTTCCATGCTGTTTAGCCATTAATCATCTGGACATTTGACCAAGTATTCATGTATTGTGCGATAGTTTGCGTATTTGGTTTAATACAGAACTATTTGATGCCCCAAAACTAGTCTCTATTAATGAAACATTTTCAATTTGTATTTTTTATACATCTATTAGTTTCACAAGGGTAACACGTTTATGTACTTCCTTGATTTCCTCTCTATTACAGAATATTGGACATTTTTATATTTTCAGTATTTTATTTTTGAAATCTTCCATATTATTCCATTAAAAAGGAAGTCGATATATCTGGTAATTCTGACAAACATTTGTTGTCTAATGATAATTAGTATGTCTTGCTTTGATGGCTTTAAATGTCAGTTGAGATAACTTTTTATTGTGACATCCTTGTAATGCAACAAAAAACAAAGCACACACTCAATCATGCATACGTGCACATGAATTTAAGTGATCAAACTATGAAGTTAACTATGTTGTCAATGAGTGTATTTGAAAACTTATTGTTTGTACATTTCATTGTATCAGTTATGTATACAAAGAATATGCCTGTCTTGCATTTGGGCAGTTATGTTGTTCTACAAACATCGTATTCAGTATGACACACCGATTGAGTACAGAAACAACGTATTTTTAGATCAATTAATTCTTTGCGTATTAAACATAAAACTTGCGAAAGCATCTCTTGGTTTTTCAGTTGGTCATTTACAAACAGGATCCAAGTCATGATGTACGAAGTGGAATCCACTTGCTGATTACAAAGTGATGCTATTAAAACGAGCAAACGGTGAGAGGAAATCTTCCTTTTAAACAAATTTTCCTGTTTGTTATTGTTTTCCTTTTTCTTAAGCATATGTGATGTAGCAAAGCTATGCATATACAGTGCTTGCAATTTCAAGCGTACGTCTTTGATGGTAATTGCACGGATCGGTGAATGGTCCATGATCTATAATCGATAGCTTTCCTCATGTATTTGTTGGATCATGAGTGTGAATATCTTTCATGACAGCCAGAGAGAGTTAGGATTCATTTCGTGTATGCACTTAGCAGTAGAATACCTATTAGTATAGATTTAACATTGTATACGAATTGTACTACAATAATGTCAATCGACGAGCGTTGACACATATATATTATACTTAGGAAATCAAAACCCTACATAAAATAATGCATGTACAGTCCCTGTAACGTAAAGTTAACACTTTTTCATTCGGGAATCGTACGTACAGCGTTCGGGAATCGTTCGTATAGAGTTCGGTCATCGTTCGTACATCATTCGTATAGCGTTCGTACAACGTTCGGTCAGCGTTCGTTCATCGTTCGTTCATCGTATGGTAAATGTCATCGTTTAGGGTTTTGTATATCGTATGGTTCATGGTATCGTTAAGCGTTTTATTTGTCGTATGTAACATAGTATGGTTTAGCGTTTAGCGTTTCGTTTATCGTATGGTTTAGCGTTTAGCGTTTCGTTTATCGTATGGTTTAGCGTTTAGCGTTTCGTTTATCGTATGGTTTAGCGTTTCATCTATCGTATGGTATATCGTTTTGTTAAGCGTATGATATATGTGAGGGTTTTATTTCAGAAAGTTATTTTAATTATTATTTTGAGTTAAAATAGTTTAATATAAAAAAAAATGCGGGATAAAAAAAACAGTTATTAGATTGGATTGATTGATAGTTGGTTGCGTACTTGTATATCCCAAACAACCAAACGGATGCCCTACATTGGCAAGGTTTTTTTAATGCCAGCCGAAAGAAGACCTGTAGTGACCATATTTATATCCCTTTGTCACCCTTTGGACTATATTAGATTGGAAAGATTGGATTGGAAACATTTCACTTGTCAATTAAAGCAAATAAGTTATCTTAATTATTATATTTTTGTTTTATACAAATTGCGTAATTCTTGCTGTCTTTTGTATTTTTGAATCATTGTGTTAATAACATTTCAAATTTGATCTTATAAAATCTTAAAACAATACCCTTACTTCAATGGAACGTGAACTATATATTTTACATATAACTTATTTAGTCGTAAAAAATAGTATTGGTTGTAAATGTTTTATCTTGACTGAGAAACGTTTAGCAATGCAATAAACTTACTTTAAATGTACTATAACTTAATGTAGAACTGTATACCATTTCTTACCGATAGAAAAAAAATCTGCAACTAATATCATTACACTATGGAATACCCTGCTATATAAAATGAAAGAGAAACATTTCCTTCCATCACATTTTGACATGAGTACATTTGTTGTAACATGAGACAAAATACCGCGAAATATATTAGTCTCTCTCTCTCTCTCTCTCTCTCTCTCTCTCTCTCTCTCTCTCTCTCTCTCTCTCTCTCTCTCTCTCTCCTCCTCCTCCTCCTCCTCCTTCTCCACCAAATATTTCTTTGATCCAAATATTTCCTTGATACAATAAATTATATATTATTTTCTATAAAAGAGGCTTTATATGAGATACATGTTTTATATCTAAATGTATTATAAAAGACAAGACATCCATGGCATTTGTTCCCCTCAATGTCAGAGTCTGATATAAACCGAAGATTGCCAGGGATATACAAAAATTCGTGAAGACTTCTATGGAACCAGCGTCGCTTCCGATTGCTGCTATCGGTGTTAAAACTGTTATTTTGGCTGTAAAAAGTGCTTAAGTCCATGTATGAGTAAAATACAGAATGAACAAAAAATAACTCTACCTTTTTTTTATATATTTATTTATTTTAGAGGTAAACTTCTGTCCAAGTTTCAAAAATTTTAACACAAATCATTTAGATCGAATCACCTAAAATAACCGTCCAATTGTATTTCAAAAGTTGTTGATTTGTTCTTTGTACGAATACATGAAATATTTGTCACTGGACGTTATGCATGCAATCAATGATCAAATACAAATCTACAGTATTTATAAACATACTGCAATTGTATATATGAAAGAGACTAAATAATATAAATATTTATTATTTTACAAATATTTGAAGGATCGAAATAATCAGTTCTACAAATGGTTGTTATTGAAAGACTTAATGCAAATTTTACAAATATTACATGCCTCTGTGAAATTTCATATCGACGCACCAAACTATTTCCTTTTATCGTGCATAGCTCATTTTCCGATTCACTTAAGGTTTTAACGATCTTTTACTTGTTCATTGTATTCTAAAATTAAAATCCTACACAAATTGCCAAAACTTTTATTTTCAGGCTAGACAGCGTAAAAGATAAATGTTAGTGTACAAACGGTGTTTTGAAGGCCGATATCCATTTGCGCTGAAAAAGAATTAATTTGCGCCACAACTTAATTACGCCAATTCTTCTTTGCGTCACTTTTGAAAACTGCAGCATTCATTTGCGCCAATAAAACAAGCATTTTATTGCGCAAATGTTATAGATTTATTTGCAATTTTTGTTCTTATTGCACTAAGGACAAAAATTTGCACTAAGGACCTGATGGAATGATAGAATTGACACAAAGAACATGGCATATAGAAGGAGACTTTCCAAAAGTACATAATTTCAAATTTCATAATCATATCTTTAGTAATTATAAAGTTATTTAATGTTTTATCGACACGCTCCACACTCCGTTGATTGTCTCTTGTGTAATCGATAGAAATTCATGTTCGTTTAACCTTGACCCGTTTTGGATCCACTTGTATACTGATTAAACATGTTTATGGTATTTCAATTTTCTCAGATTTTTTTTCGTTTGTTTGTTACTGCCATATTTATTTTGTGGCACGCGCTGATTAAAAAGTCATTTAACTTCAAAATAATAATATCGATCGACACCAAACTTTATATTTATGAGTTATGTACTCATATCTTCTTATGTCCATGTTCTTTGTGGTCTTAAACATCGTTTTAGTGTCCTTAGTGCAAAAACTTTGCGCTCAGTCCTTTGCGGTATTTCTACACACCGTTTTGATATTTAATTAATAAGTGGATTCCCTCCTCCTATTTACGGGCTAGTTTCTGAGTGCTGAATTCATGTATGTGATCTTATTCACCATTCAAAATGATTGTGCACGAGTCATCTGTAAATAGCCTTGCAAAGCATGATTTAACAGCGCGCATTATATTCCCATCTAATTTCTCCATTTTTCTCTATAAAAGCCTGGCGGAATTTATAATCTTCACAACCACGACAGGTTTCAGACCCTCTATCAGACTCTATCTTTTAAAAACAAATCCAGACATCCTTTCAAGTGAGTATTCTTATGTTACATGTAAATAGATTAATCGTTTAGGGGTAAATATGGCACAATTAAGTTCCATTTATTGGCGCAATTCATACTATAAGAAAAGAAGAGATGGGCGCGATTCAAACCTTTTCTAAATGGTAGTTGGCGCAAATTACACCTAACCGTTCTGACAAACCGGTAATTTCGTCGCCCTGGGATATGAATTTGACATTAATCTTCCTTCAGTAACTTTACAATACGCAGCCGTGACGTCATTTCCGTTTATTGTAGATAGTACGTGTGATATTTACACCAGAAATACCCATTCAAGTGAATTTTATCTTTAAGGAGGACTCCATTTCGTTTAACATTAAATATAAATAAAAATAAAATTACAATAAAAAAATTGATAATAATAAGTTCAAATGTTGCTTTATTAAATGCACCTAGGTACGTATTTGTAAACTTATGTTATTACTTTATTTCATGCATCTTATATTTTGTATTCTTTTTTGGCGTCAATTACTTAATTTTTTTCTAATTGACCTCTTCATAAATCGAAAAACGCATAAATTTTAAACCTAAATACAATCACATGGCATCAAATGATTTCTCCAACTCTAAACTAGTTATAGATGCCTCTTAGTTTTATTTTTCTCGTTGGTTTGCTTGTCCATTGACGTTTACGCCATTTTTTCGGTATTTGTAAAAGCCGCTCATCTGTCAATTTCACAAGAAATATAATGAGAAAAATACTCGTAAGTCATGAACATTAAAGTATATCTTGCTATCAATTTTGTAGTAAGATTGTTTTGTGAAGAGAGCCCTTCAGGACACTTCATCGTATACGCACAAAGATAAAATAAATGAAACACTTTTAAGTTGTTTAAATCATGCAGTGAATTTTGAAAATATGGTTTAAAAAAACGGTTATTTCTGCTTAATACTTTTTGTCCCTTGTTTTAATAATTAGGACACGTGCCGCCGGTTATACAACTAGTCAACCATGAATAATCTCAAACAACAAATTTTTATTGGTTTGTCATAATTGCTGATCAATGTCGTATGGTTTTCGGCAATATTGTAACAATAAGGTTTATCCTTCAGTATTATAAAATAGCTTCAGTCATTTAATATATTTTATTTTTGTTGTTCGTGTATAATATTTTTAGATTGATAATATAATTGCATCATTTTGAAGCATTATTTATATAATTAGTTTAATATTTATTTAACTTGCATACCAATTTGATTGGCCAATAACTGTTTAAACACATGACGGCATAATAATATTATACATGAGCGTTTTGGAAAAATTCGGCGGATATTTAATCAACGGCTCCAAGGAAAACTTTCTTGTAGGGTGAAAGAAGGGGAAAATAGACCTCTAAGGAGTAAAACTTTAAAATTGGTAACCTTTAAATTGTTGAACTTTTCATATTCAGGCTTTCTCCTCAAATTGTTCATATGGGGAATCGCGTTTTAATGCCAGATCTTTTATTATTGTTTCTGTTAAATCAAACACATGTAATACATGTATTCTATTTTCTAGATAAACTTATTCACAATGATATATGGAAATTCGGGACGATTTAGAAATTGGCATGTTGTGTATACAACTTTCTGTTGGTAAACACTATATATGTTGCCCACTCGATGTCCTTATGTGTTTTTGTCGATTGATTGCTGTCTTATTGTCGTTAAACCCACCGTGATCTCCTACTGTTTAAGTTCAGTTTAAATCGGTTTAAAACAAACTGAGTTTTGCTCAGAGGAAGAGTAATAGAAGAGGTTTGTATATAAATTCTTAGTGCAAAGTAAACAATATAAAAAGTTTCAATTTTCAACTCCCCAAAATTTTAAACCGTATTGATTTTGAAGACGTGTCTCATCTAAACGAAGTCTGAATGGTCTCCAACTTACCATTTTATTGTTTCCCTGTTTGGCACATACCTAAATATAAACCTCATCACATTTGATCCCAAAATTATCAATGAAATTGAATTTGTCTTAGTAAATTCCATTGAGCACCAAAAAAAAAAAAAATCCAAACCAGATTTGAATTATATGGATATTAAATTTTTATGCCCCCGCCGTAGCGGAGGGGGCATTAAGTTTTACCCTTGTCCGTCTGTACGTACGTCCGTACGTCCCAAAATTGGTTTCCGTTCTCTAACTTGAGTTTTCCTCAAACAAATGTTATGAAACTTATACACAATGTTAATTACCACAAAACACAGACCAAGTTTGAATTTTGGTGGTGTCACTTTAACCGTTCTAGAGTTATGCCCCTTTATAAATGGAAAAATTGCAAAATTTTTAGTTTCCGTTCTCTAACTTAAGTTTGCCTCAACCAAATGTTATGAAACTTATACACAATACTTATTACCACCAAATACAGATCAAGTTTAAATTTTGGTAGGGTCACTCTAACCGTTCTAGAGTTATGCTCCTTTATAAATGGAAAAATTGCAAAATTTTTTGTTTCCGTTCTTTAACTTAAGTTTTCCTCAACCAAATGTTATGAACCTTATACACACTGCTTATTACTACCTAATACAGATCAAGTTTGAATTTTGGTAACGTCACTTTAACCGTTCTAGAGTTATGCCCTTTATAAATGGAAAAATTACAAAATTTTTAGTTTCCGTTCTCTAACTTAAGTTTCCCTCAACCAAATGTTATGAAACTTATACACAATTTACCACAAAACACAGATCAAGTTGAATTTTGGTAGCGTCACTTTAATTCATTATCGAGTTATGCCCTTTATAAATCGAAAATTGCATTTTTTAGTTTCCGTTCTGTAACTTAAGTTTGCCCCAACCAAACATTATGAAACCTATACACAATACTCATTACATTAAAACTCAGATCAAGTACAAACTGGGTAGCGTCACTTTTATCGTTCTTGAGTTATGTCCCTTTATAATGTTGTATGCAAGCGGGGGCTTCATCTGTGTCCCCATGGACACATTCTCCATTTATTTTTTCAAGAAATATGAAGAAAAATAATAATTATCTTGTTTGACTTTGAAACACGGAGTTAATACTTTAAATTACATTGTGCACAAAATATCATAAAATCTTCCTAGGAATGAGAAACTCTTTCTTCATAGAAATGTATGAAATAGTTTACACTGGACATTAAACAACCAACAATCAATCAACTAAAATATATCCAAGGGATTATTATTATGCATGTACATGTATATAGATATAAGAAGATGTCGTATGAGTGCCAATGAGACAACTCTCAATCCAAGTAAAATTTATAAAACTAAACCATTATAGGTCAAAGTACGGTCTTCAACACGGAGCCTTGGCTCACACCGAACAACAAGCTATAAAGAGCCCCAAAATTACTAGTGTAAAACCATTCAAACGGGAAAACCAACGGTCTAATCTATATAAAAACGAGAAACGAGAAACACTTATGAACCACATCAACAAACGACGAGAACTGAACATATATTAATGCCAGGTACCATATAAACATATTGAATAATCAACAAAATATAGTGCTGTCAAAAGAAACATTATCATTAGGATATCAAAATAATTCACGGTTTTTTTCAAAATGATTAGCAAACAATCCGCTTTCTGAAGCATTTTCAGTTTCCGTGCTATCGCTCCGTGTCGGTTAATAATTTTAGAATAAAGTTAATAAATCGATCTACGTAACACACTATATAATATATAGAAGTCACAGTAAATTTTAAACTTATGCATGGCGGAAAAGAAATATACGAAAACAATAGGTACAATGTGCATGCAGCCTATTTAAAAAATGGCATTTAATTTATAAAACTTAGGACTTTAATTTTGTCCTTTGGATGGGATGTTGAGGTTTCTAGAATACAGAAAATACACGAGAAAACCTTTTAGTACACTATCAAAATGTGATTGGTGTCCATTGTATTATATATTGTTTAAGCATTTAGTGTATTCTTATTCATCTGCACATCTGTGTCCCTGGCTCTGAACAAGAAATTGCGAGGACGTTATGCTTATCAATTTACCTTTGAAATGATTTTTAACAGAATGTTATATATATAATTTTAAATTGGTGTTTTCTTTGTGAAAACAAAATGATCCTAAAGCTAAATGTCATCGTCAGATGTCTAGTGTCTCATAAGCCTATCTAGGCTGGGTATTTGTCTTATTTTATTATTGTGCAATGTATATTACAAATGTATATAATTTGTATATAACTTGGTAGACAAGTATGTGACACTTTAATAAAATAAATTATCTCTCTGTATAATGGAAGGCGCTAAACACATTATATATACCACCATCTGGTTCTTTTTACCTGGACACAGATCTTATTACGTAACAAGTACGAATGTAAAATTGTCGATATGGTATATTCAGTAGAATATACATGGTATCTCTGGACTGGGGTATTTAACATATTTTGATCTGACAATGGGTGTACATTTATTTGTGTTTTATGATAAAAAAAATGCACATTACCATCGTATTTTCACAAAATCTTTAAAATGTGTTGACTTGGAGCATTTGTATATTTTCAAAACCGGAGACAAATCACTGATTTCCAATTATAGACCAATCTCATTATTATCAGGAGTGGGCAAAGTATTTGAAAGAATTGTATTTAAAATGTATTTAGACGTTACGCACGTTCCCAATAAAACTACGCTTTTGACGTTGTTCCAAAGAAAGTTTCAAACGTTAAAGCTTACAACCTACTCATGTGAAAATGCCGCTTAAAAGACCGTAGAATTAACATTCTTCCAACAAGTATTCATTTTGCCGAGATTTTCTAAGTTGCTTCTTTATATGGTTTCATTTTTTAAGCTGGGCATAGCATTAATAAATGCAACAATATGATGTCTTGCAATATGATTTAAAATCTGTTTTGTATATTATTAAGCGTCTTTTATTTTCAAATTTCAAAATGTTTTGAAATTTTAAAATTGAGTTTGATACTATGAGTGAAACAAATGCCGGAAAATCTGAGGCTACCTCTAAGGACGAGCGTGCTTCCAACATATCACATTGACTGTCTTTGCTTATAACCTTTCATGTCTTATTTTCTTAGTTTTCTTTTACTATTTGTGTATTATCAGTTTCTTCTCTTTCTTAAAATTTAGCAATGTTCTCCTTACCAGAAGACGTCTCCAATCTTGGCTAGTGAAATTGTTATTATTTAAGAAGTACGTTTTATTTCTTTTTAATAAAAGTGGCTTATATGCTAGAATGTAGGACAGAAAGTCAAAGGACAAAAGTCACAGACAAAAGTCACGGACAAAAGTCACAGGACAAAAGTCACAATTCAGTTTTGAGATTATTTTTCTTTGAACAAGAAAACCTAATTTAAAAATATTTTTTGTTTTTTCTTGAACTATTATATTTGAAGCAACTTTGTAATTAAAATTTATTCAATAAATATCAATAATGATCAAATAATTGTTATGAAAACAAAATGTCAAAGTGGCTTGGTACTTAAATGGCTTCATTGTGCCAAGAAATATATCCTTTGCATGATAAAATTTAACAAGTTTTCATTGTCAAGGCTTATGAACAATTTCCTAAACTTAAAATGAATATATGTAATAAAAATAAAATATTTCAAGATCTTTCTCTTGTATATTCAAATAATTGTCAACAAATTATTTCTGACTTTTGTCCTATCAAATTTGTGACTTTATGTCCTGTGACTTTTGTCCTGTGACTTTCTGTCCGTTTACCTACTAGTATTATAATTCATAGTATTTATTTTATCAGTTAATAGTCGAATAAGTCAACAATCTTATTATAATAACATCAATTACGATTTTATGGAAAGTGTTAAAATTGCATTTTTTTAAAACTTTATAAAATGTGCATTAAGTTTGAAAAGAAATACGTGCTCTTATGATGATGCCATTGTCAACTTCCAATATTTCAAGGTTGGTCGGGGTCTTTTTTAAAAGAAAATGTTTTCATTGATTACAATTTTAAATCAGGATTGTTTTATCGGGCAAATAATTAAGAAAATTCATTTTATGAAGGAATTTACACATTTTGTACAGTAAATCAGGCCGTTAGTTTTCTCGTTTGAATTGTTTTACATTTGTCATTTCGGGACTTTTTATAGCTAACTATGAGGATAGGGTTTTGCTCATTGTTAACGTCTTTGTCATCTGGTCTTTGATGAAATTTTGTCTCGTTGGCAATCATACGACCACATCTTCTTCTTTTAATAATTACAATAAATTGATCTATTCTGTGATTTATCAAGAAAACGAGGACGATGATTTCGTATTGTTTTTGCTTTCGGAAAACATATATTCATCTGAAATATATTTTTTCACAAACAAAAGCTTAAAATAATGGTCGGCGATCCATACTTTTTATTATATGTTTGAAATTATAAAATTTGGCAAAGTATGGAAAACTCTTTTAAATAGACCAATATCTACCTAACAGATTAACAGCAGGCCGAAATCTGATTTTGAATATATAATTACTTTTAAGTGACCAGATGTGTATTTTAAGTAACTGCTATATATACACATGGATCAATGTTTTCTGAAATGAACAAATTTGGATCAGGAATGCATTTCATGCACTTTTATACTATAAATTATTTTTGATTTAGCGCTTCCATTTTAGTCAACATATTACTGAGTATCGGTTTCCACTAAATCTTCTTTTTTAAACCATTTCCAAACGGATTACTTTTCGATTTCAATGGTTTTGGTTTTGTTTTACATTGTTTTACAAGTATAATAATCAATAATCACGCCATGTTGTGTTCTGCGAAAATAAAAAAATCTACTGTATTCAAAAATTGAAATATATTGATTGGTTTATTTATTTGGTGTCTAACGCCACATTCGTCACTATTGGCTATTTCGTGGCGGTTTTATTGGATGAGGAAGCCGGAGTGCTTGAGGTAACCACCAAGCCACACTGCAGGTTTTTGAGGTTGATTTAATGATAAAGAAGAGGAAAATGTATGTCAATTTGTTATCTATACAATCAAACCTGCCGAAGAAACCACCTGTATTCAGCAAAAAAAGACCGATAATTGTTGGTCCTTATGTAGTGCATTTCATATAGATTGAACGTGTAAAGACCACCAGTCATATGAAACCACAATTTTGCTCTCCTTAAGTGGTCTCCTAAGACAGTTTTCAATGTATATACACAGCGGATTCAATGTAGTCTATTTATTAGAATTTTAATTCTCTCTTCCTTTTTTTATAAATTGGATATTCATGTAAAAAAAAATAAACTTCACGCAAAGTATACGCTTTGAAAAAAATAAGGAAATGAAGAAATTTTGGAAGATGTGGGGTCCAGTAACTGGGGATTTTTTTTTTCGAACGATTTGGGAGTGTCTGTTAATTATATACTGGAGCCTGCTACATGTTTGTGTGCAATCCATCATATTTATCGGACAACTATACTCTCTCTCTCAAATAAATGTAAAAGAAAAGTTTCAATCTTAATATACTAGTCTCATCACATGCCTATGTAATAGGCAATTCTGTTGGAGATTCGAAAAATAAACTCCATTCTGCCTTACTACTTCTAGATGTAATAAATTATAACCTTCTTTCTCAAACATATGACTAGCGATTGTTCTACTCACAGTAGATTAAAAAATGATCGTAAGCTATACTAAAATTCGTGATAGACCATTTTTTTGTTAGATGAGTCGCTGACACAAAAAAATGATTGCAGGTGATACTGGAATGTTCATGACTAAGGAGCACTTTTTCTCATGAGATTTTTGTGAGATATTTTATTCATGCGTTTAGCTTTTATTCTTTTAATAGCAACGCTAGGAATTAGGGATTTGGTGTACAGCTTGATTTAGAATCGTTTATAATCTGGCTTAGAGGATAATTAAGATTAGCTCACTTTTGATCGCATTTTCATCTTCAATGTGTCTTGCCTTTCTAAAAGTGAGAGTGTGATCATATGAAAACGGTTGACTGCGGATCATTGTCTTTATGCAGCATCCGAGTTAAATATTTCGACATCTTAAATCCTTGATAAAATGCAGATCTATATATTAATGCATATTCGACGAGAAATTTATCTTATATAGATCAGACCATTTCATGAAATTATTTTATGCCAAATATGCAAGGAAAGTCATATACAGTTTAGCGTTATTATAACGCGAACGTCAAATTAAGGCTATGGGGACATGTCATTGGACATCTTAGATCGTTTCAGATTTTCTATCTGCAGCTCAAACACAAGTACATATCATATCATTTTAGAGGAAGTTGAATGTTTTTCCATCCATATCAGTTAACATGTGTGAAAATTTGAGATCTATAGTAGAATTTCGTTTAATAAAAGCCTCCGAATTATACTTTGTATTATTTTGTCGATCAGGACATTTTATTGGGAAAACTGACGATGTTTTTATAGTAACACTGCAGTTACATAATGATGACTTCAGAGAGCTTCTTTAGGACATGTATATATTTTCTGATATTATTAAAATCCATTTTCAACCGTTAAATCTTATAAAGGTGAAGGCAGAAAGTTTGTGTACGGGTTGAGTAGCTAATTTGGACATTTTTCTCTTCCTTCTCTAAACTCTTCTGACGATCTTCCTTCTCTAACAGTTAAAACTTCTAAAACGCCATTTTACGTTAAAGGTATAAAATACAGTTGTAAAATTATATAACATTCTACTTACTATTTAATCCGCACTGGGATTTCAAAGACGCGCACAAAACAAAGTTGTAACAGCGAGACACCCTTAAAATGACGTTATAGGCATCGAAATGAGCAGAGTTTTCATTACATAATGTACAAAGCACAAAATCATCTACGTTATCGATTTCTTTGGTTTATTTCCTTTCGAATGATATGCAGAACAATGGATATTTATTGTATAGGAAAAGAGCTTGAATTTGAATAACCCGCCATCTATCGTATATTTCAAAGAGACACCAATACCGTGCGCAACGTCTTAATCACTTTTAAAATTAGTTATATTTCAAATAGAAAAAAAAATAAGCGTTTCGCCTTTTGAGAATACTAATGCATGCAGAAGTTCCGCAAGGCTCTGTATTGGGTCCCCTACTATTCCTTATTCATGTAAATGACATAGCTGGTAATTTGATAAGTCTAACTCGATTGTGTGCTGATGAAACATCCCTTTCTTATTAAAGTAATAGTCCTTACACAATAGAGGATGTCTTAAATAACGATTACGAACAAATCTTAGCATGGTCTTAAGATTGGCTAATTGATTTTAACCCTTACAAGACAAATGCTATGCTATGGGTGTACTCAACAAGATTCCGACAATTTAGAACATGTTTAGTTAGAAGCAGGAATATTAGTAACTGCCAGGGTTGCCCGTGTTTGCTAGTCGGGAAGTTATATATTTTAAGTAAAACAGGATGACATTTGCTAGTGGACAGAAGAAAGTCCAGAAAGCTCACTATGTTCTATTCTTTATATAATGGGACTGCCTCTACGATTTAATGCCACTTTTGGTCAAATATCTAATTATGATTTACGAAACAGTAATAATTATGTGATACCCAGTTATAGATAGATATAACCAGAACATCCCTTTTTTCCATCTGCTACTATTGAATGGAATAGCCTAAACCCCGATATACGTACGTCCAGAAATATGAATATATTTAAACGAAAGATGAAGTCTAAATTGATACAAACACCTAAGGTGACAATCGATCTGTTTAAAAGAAAATGAAAATAACTGTTTGGTTTTTTTTTTTTTTTTTTGGGGCAAATTAGTAAAATGGCCGTTTGATTTAAAATCATTTGAAATCTTTTGAAATAGATAAATGATAATAATTTATTTACATGTGAAAAGCTAGACTTTGTGGCGTAGGGATGTGATTGAGTGGTTTTCGGCAGTGAAAATCTGCAAGTATTTCATTATGTGGTTTGATTTACACATTATAACAAAACTAAGAATATGACGGATAAATTTATAGTTAGCTGTTTAACGTCCAGTGGCAACTATTATATGTATTATTAGGAGGACATTTAAAATGTTTTAAATATGAACAAGGACATCCTTTGGTATGCAAACATGTGTATCACGGCACAATCGATGACCTATAGACCCTGTGTAGCATATGTATATTTAGGGTGGGTTGCTCCGAATAAAGGGGATATAGATACAGGTACAGGAAAATAAAGTAAAACATATAAAATAAGAACAGAGTATAACGGGCAAAATAAAGAATAGAGGAAAATGGCCTTACAAAATTTAAGAATAGAGGGAAACGGTCTAGTTTTTGTTAACGTTGTTGTTAGAAAATACAAAAATGAAGACGCTAAATTATAATTTCACTTACCCGGTAAGAATTAGAAATTTTTGATTTGCCGGACTCGCTCTTTTTTGATGATTGATTAAAATCAAGTGCATTTGTAGTAAAATATTACACTATCGTTTGTACTTTGGTAAGGATTTATGTTTGGTGTTGATGAGGCACATAACGGGTAATTGTTTTCATTTAAAATTTCTCGAATATTTGATTTTTCGACTGATTTGATAGATGAATAAAATATATCTATAATCTATATAATCTTAAAAAAAGTTTAATTACGATATATAGATGAAACTGTTATTCAGTCGATGTTTAAATACATGCGATAAAAGAGAATATATAAATATGATTAACAAACTTTTTGAACAAAAGGCAAACCTTAAGACCCCGAATATACTTTTGTAAGAACATTAGATTAATTCCGAATTCCATCTAAAATACATTGTTCATTTAGGTCAAAAGAATGTTAATACCTTAGGCTATTTTCAAAAAATGTTGACTGAAAACCCTGCAGACTGCAGTTTACCCGCACATTCACCAAGTACGTATTTCCACAGCTAACAAAATTCATTTAAAAAAACATATACGCTAAACGAAACTATGTATGCCAAGAAACGATGTACGCTAAACGATACGATATACGCTAAACGAAACGATGTACGCTAAACGATACGATATACGCTAAACGAAACGATGTACGCTAAACGATACGATATACGCTAAACGAAAAGATTTACGCAAAACCATACGATGTATGATAAAAGGGTGCTTACGTTATCGTTTATGGTATGGTTTATGGAACATGGTTTCGTTCGTACATCATTCGTTCAGCGCTCGTACAACGTTCGGTCGGCGTTTCGTTTGCGTTCGTACACCATTCGGGAAGCGTACGTACATCGTTCGGGCATCGTCCGTACATGATTCGGGCATCGTTCGTATTGTTAACTTTACGTTACACGGACTGTAATTATGTTAAAAAGTTTGTCTCATTTACAAAATGCACTCTTTACTAATGATTTCTATCTAAGAAAAGACATCCTTGAAGCATCCTAATTGTTTAAATGCTCAAACATATAACATAGTAAACCGATTATGTAAAGTAAGTATGAGATGCTTTTAATCAGATTTCAAAATCATTGATGTTTATGCATTTTAAAAATAGTCCTAACCTGTGCTTATATCTATAGGTCTAAACAGAAAGCTATTGCAGACGAAAGAATTTTCTTGCGAATAATGAGTAGAACATAGAAAGGAAAAGCTAATGATAAACGTAAAGCCGAGTTGAAAAGAAAAAAAAATTACTTTTGACGATGGGGTAAAAATGATGAAAACGTGTTGTATCATTTGCTCATTGACACTTCAACCTCTTTGAAGTAGTTTTCACAAATTTGATGTAGATAGTTAGCTTATTACCAAACAAACACAAAAACAATTATAAACAAGAGCAGACAAAAACGTGTGAATTAAAAGCTAAGAATATGAAGCAGTTTTCTACTCCTTGTTGGCGAAAATTCATTAAGTCGGAATCGATACATTAAATCGATTGCATCATAGGGAAAGAGTGCCACACTCAATGTAGGAAAATGAACCTCTGCAAATCATTAAAAGAGTTTGTATGTGGCTATTTGTAAAGCAAACCTTTTTGCCTATTTTTAACATACCCTTTTAGTGGTACATAAATTTCCAGTCCTGAATCTTGGTTGATCTAGTTGTCTATTACTGGTTATTTTAAGTTGACTTTTTAAAGTAAAGTGTAGATAATTCAACTTGAACTATGTTCGTGACATACCGATTTGTATCAGTATACACGGTATATACATTATGCAAGCATACAAATATAAGGTTGTATCAAACAAATTTTTAACAATGTCACTCGCGACCAAAATTCTGTTAAGCCAAAGAAAATGATCAGTTGAGGGAACATAAACCAACAAGACATTAACTTAACAGACAAAACCACAGTATGCCAACTTTACCTGAAGTAGTTGCTTAAGTAAAGTCACATAACTTTACGATAAACAAACAAAATATATCATGAGGATCCTACTAATCTAAAGTAAGTTTGTTAAAGAGAAATAATTTCTATGAATAAATCTAGTTCGTGGAAGAAATTTTTGCAACATTTCTGATATCAGATAAATTACAGGAGATAATTGCAATTTTTTTCGTATTATTTTGCATTTTTTTTTTTTTATATTTTTAAGATGAATGATAAAGGTTAGTGTGGGAGTGTATGTTTTATTTCATTGTATCTATTGATGTTAGTCTAGCTTTCATTAAGATATCATATGTTATTAAAAGTCGTCTCATAAAATAGACTGATCTCATATAATAATTGATTAATTTTGATTGGTAATTCTCTATCTTTTCATCACCTCCTTTTACTAGCATATACATATAAAAATTTTGGAATCAAAATGACGAGCTAATTAATGAAACAATTATCTCCCGAACAGAATAACAAAAACGTAACTGCCACGAAATAGCACAATAGTGCTGAAAGTGGCATTAAACACCAATTAATCAATCAATAAATCAACGTAATCACCATATTTCCGTTAATTCACAAAGACTATAAAAAGGACAATAAATCAAAATGTAACCAAAATTCATAATTCTGAATCATAGAGAAATTGTGAGACAAACTACTAGTATTCAATCATTATGACAAAAACAACAAATACTACAATCAAATTTTTAAGTTTTGCATATTGTTTGTCATGTTTTTGTTTTATTTTGAAAATACAAATACATATATCAACTGGTCACTGAAAATGTATTACATGTATTAATGTCGAAAATGACAACATTGAAGGGAAACCGGGATATATTTTGTAAAAAACGGCAACGAGCTACCAAACGCCTCCTGTGATCAATTCAGATATTCAGCAGGAACGAATACTGAAAATAAAAAATTTTTGCGATTTGAGTTTTGTCATTGAAAAAATTGCGACGAGACATGTTTCTCAAAAATCAAAACTATATTTTTTGTTTTGATAGAATTTTTTGTAATCAGCGTGTACTGAAAATGCATAAATCAATCTCTGATTTTCGAAATTAGTTCAACAATAAAGCAATAATAAACGCAAACAAATATTTTATTTTATTTATTAATACAGTATAAAAATGTCACATTATGTCTAAATTCATGACGCTTTTTCCGTCAATATCTGAAAATCTGCAACAAACGATAAAAACATATTTTAAGGGTTGTTAAGGTGGGTTTTTGTGTTCCTTCGAATCACGCAATGTCACGCAATGAACAATCTACGAACAGCAAGCAATTGTATATAATTACATCACGTGAACGTTTCAAAATATTCGTACTTTTGATTGGCTGACTACAATCAAAAGGCATTCCAAAATCAGATTTTATTTCTCGATAAAATATAACATTCATTTCTGATAAAAATGTCACAGCATTGCATAGAAAAAACAAACGGAAAGCTTGATATGATTCGAAATATTTGTTAGAAGTATAAGAATTGCTTGTTTCTTTTTGTAATTTCATTGGGTTGTACAAAAGTTTATTGTTGGCACATATTTAATATGATATCCTCAGTAAATCCTCCTTTTAGTTGAATCTTTCTCTTTAGGATGAGAGGGTTTTTCCTTTATTTTTTAGTGTTCTTTCTTTTAACTTTCAATGTATAGGTGTGATTTTTATTCATCTACAATGTTTAAGCACATACAACATCGTCCTTATACTTATACACTCGGAAAAGTATACCAATTGTGACAAGTCGGATAAGCAACAAAAGACTTGTTTTTGTAATTGTTGATATAATTGTTTACCACCCATTATGATGTTTCCAACATTTATACCATGTATTCAAGGGCTTTGTGTCTATTTAAACCAAATATTGCTTACTAATCTCATCGGTTGTTATAAAAATATGTGTCAAACGTTCTTTGCATATATCACCTATTAATTTAGCAGAATTTTAAATTAAATTTAAAAATTATACTGTGTCATAATTTGATGTGAATTCTTCTTTGCAAGTAAATGAAAATATGCATTTGATTTTTGATAATAATAATAAGTATAACATGTAATATTATTACCGAAAAGGCAAAGATCCATCAGCGACAAATAATGAACATGAGCAAAAAATATAGTAAGCTATAAATGGCCAAGACATAACAAAATCAAGTGAAAAAATTTGAAAAAAGGCAGGACAGGAGTTTTGAGTTAAAAAAGGCAGGGTGACAAATTTTAACAATGTCACTCGCGACCAAAATTCTGTTAAGCCAAAGAAAATGATCAGTTGAGGAACATAAACCAACAAGACATTAACTTAACAGACAAAACCACAGTATGCCAACTTTACCTGAAGTAGTTGCTTAAGTAAAGTCACATACTTTTACGATAAACAAACAAAATATATCATGAGGATCCTACAAATCTAAAGTAAGTTTGTTAAAGAGAAATAATTTCTATGAATAAATCTAGTTCGTGGAAGAAATTTTGCAACATTTCTGATATCAGATAAATTACAGGAGATAATTGCAATTTTTTCGTATTATTTTGCATTTTTTTTTTTTATATTTTTAAGATGAATGATAACGGTTAGTGTGGGAGTGTATGTTTTATTTCATTGTATCTATTGATGTTAGTCTAGCTTTCATTAAGATATCATATGTTATTAAAAAGTCGTCTCATAAAATAGACTGATCTCATATAATAATTGATTAATTTTGATTGGTAATTCTCTATCTTTTCATCACCTCCTTTTTACTAGCATATACATATAAAAAAAATTGGAATCAAAATGACGAGCTAATTAATGAAACAATTATCTCCCGAACAGAATAACAAAAACGTAACTGCCACGAAATAGCACAATAGTGCTGAAAGTGGCATTAAACACCAATTAATCAATCAATAAATTAACGTAATCACCACATTTCCGTTAATTCACAAAGACTATAAAATGTAACCAAAATTCATAATTCTAAATCATAGAGAAATTGTGAGACAAACTACTAGTATTCAATCATTATGACAAAACAACAAATACTACAATCAAATTTTTAAGTTTTGCATATTGTTTGTCATGTTTTGTTTTATTTTGAAAATACAAATACATATATCAACTGGTCACTGAAAATGTATTACATGTATTAATGTCGAAAATGACAACATTGAAGGAAACCGGGATATATTTTGTAAAAACGGCAACGAGCTACCAAACGCCCTCCTGTGATCAATATAGATATTCAGCAGGAACGAATACTGAAAATGAAAATTTTGCGATTTGAGTTTTGTCATTGAAAAATTGCGACGAGACATGTTTCTCAAAAATCAAAACTATATTTTTGTTTTGATAGAATTTTTGTAATCAGCGTGTACTGAAAATGCATAAATCAATCTCTGATTTTCGAAATTAGTTCAACAATAAAGCAATAATAAACGCAAACAAATATTTTATTTTATTTATTAATACAGTATAAAATGTCACATTATGTCTAAATTCATGACGCTTTTTCCGTCAATATCTGAAAATCTGCAACAAACGATAAAAACATATTTTAAGGGTTGTTAAGGTGGGTTTTTGTGTTCCTTCGAATCACGCAATGTCACGCAATGAACAATCTACGAACAGCAAGCAATTGTATATAATTACATCACGTGAACGTTTCAAAATATCCGTAGTTTTGATTGGCTGACTACAATCAAAAGGCATTCCAAAATGAGATTTTATTTCTCGATAAAATGTAACATTCATTTCCGATAAAAATGTCACAGCAATGCATAGAAAAAACAAACGGAAAGCTTGATATAATTCGAAATATTTTTTAGAAGTATAAGAATTGCTTGTTTCTTTTTATAATTTCATTGGGTTGTACAAAAGTTTATTGTTGGCACATTTTTAATATGATATCCTCAGTAAATCCTCCTTTTAGTTGAATCTTTCTATTTAGGATGAAAGGGTTTTTCCTTTATTTTTTAGTGTTCTTTCTTTTAACTTTCAATGTATAGGTGTGATTTTTATTCATCTACAATGTTTAAGCACATACAACATCGTCCTTATTCTTATACACTCGGAAAAGTATACCAATTGTGACAAGTCGGATAAGCAACAAAAGACTTGTTTTTGTAATTGTTGATATAATTGTTTACCACCCATTATGATGTTTCCAACATTTATACCATGTATTCAAGGGCTTTGTGTCTATTTAAACCAAATATTATTCACTAATCTCATCGGTTGTTATAAAATATGTGTCAAACGTTCTTTGCATATATCACCTATTAATTTAGCAGAATTTTAAATTAAATTTAAAATTATACTGTGTCATAATTTGATGTGAATTCTTCTTTGCAAGTAAATGAAAATATGTATTTGATTTTGATAATAATAATAAGTATAACATGTAATATTATTACCGAAAAGGCAAAGATCCATCAGCGACAAATAATGAACATGAGCAAAAAATATAGTAAGCTATAAATGGCCAAGACATAACAAAATCAAGTGAAAAAATTTGAAAAAAGGCAGGACAGGAGTTTTGAGTTAAAAAAGGCAGGGTGAGCAACTCCCCATATTGCTACACGGAACACTGTAGCGCTCTGTTTGTGTGTTCTATCGCGTATCCTACTGAAAACAATCGTAATTTGACTTATGTAAAGCCACAAGGTAATTATTACTTCAAGAATTCAAATACTTTTCAAAAGTTAAACCATGTACTGTTAACATTTTTGACTGTTTAAAAAGCCCAGCATCTAGTGAACCAGCTCCCATTATTCTAAATTGCCAAGAGAAAAAATGAGGAAAAATAAACATGCAATCTTTTAATCATTTTATTACATTCGTACCATTCCTGTTTCACTGCCTGTAAACTTTCTAAAATGTTTAAAGATTATGCAAATGATGTATAGATATGTTTCCCAATATACAGACTAGAAAGTATAATTTGTGTTCTGGGTATTTTCCAATTAAATTAACCAAAATTCTGTCCACAGTGAAAACGGGATTACAGAAATACTGTGAAACTGTTTACTCGCGTAGTGGCATGAACCATATGTGGATTCTTAAGAACTCAAAAGAACTTCTAGAAAATTTTAATCACGGACATTCTCTGAAATAATACACAAAATTTCTTCAATAACAATGGTACCATTCGCTACAAGTTTATTGTTTTGGGGATATAATTCTGTATATTTTGTTAAAAATGAGCCCGAAAATAAAACATGCTTCACAGAAGAACAAGTGATAAGTATGCTGTAGTTTCTCATTGGCAAATATTTGTTGGATTTGGAGTTAAAATTTTCCAGCAGGTTGTCGGCATTCCTACGGGATCCAAATGTGTACTTCTCTATGCCGACCTTTTCTTATTTTCATATGAGTTGGAGTTCCTTCAGACACTTTAGAAAAAAAAAGAAGATCTAAGAAGTTAAATAATTTAATTTCATATACAGGTATTTTGGTAATGTAATTTCCATTAACCATCCAAACTTTACCTGAACTAGAGATTAAATAAACCATAAATACAGCTTCTTCCACCTGTCTAGACAATTACTTCGAATTTGACCACAACCGTCATCTTAGTACCAGAATCTATGACAAACGAGACGATTTCAATTTTGAAATTATAAATATTCCTCACTTTAGCAGCAAAATAACAACTTCAACCGCGTATGGAGTCATATTTCTCAACTCATACGATATCCAAGAGCTTGCAGCTGCTACTCAGACTTTGTTAAACGTCATCGGTGTCTGAGCAAATAATTAATGAGCCAGGGCTTTGTCAAATGAAGAAAGTTCTCAAAAGGTTCATAGGAAAGTACCAAGACCTAGTATAAATATTCAGTGTCTACTTCACAAATAGTACAAGATGGTCTTGAATTATAGATTCTAGGTGCTGAAATTGTGTATCTTTTTATTTACTTTACAGTTTTCCCTTTATTTTCTTCATGTTTATATGCTTCTCTTGGTCATTTGACTTTTTGACTCGGTATTTATACACCCGGGTTTTTGACTTTCGGTGTTCCTGTAGTAGGTGGGTCCTGATGTGCGATTCGGACACAAGAGGTTTGTACAGTGTTGTTTCTATATTATTCACTCTCGTAAATACAGATTACTTTATTTGTACCTTATGGAGAAATTGTGTACTATATAATATATACTATCAACTACAAAAACTTTTTTATCGGCTTCTTTGAAAATACAGTATAAACTACAAAAACCTTTTCGTTAGCTTCTTTGCCAAATTTATTGTCAACTACATCAATCCTTTTGTCGACGTCTTTGTTAGATTTATTTGTTTGTTTGTTTGAATTTTTTAATCAGTTGTGTTGTATGTCTGTGATGTGTGTTTATACAGTTTTGACTGCTGGATCCCAATTATTGTCACATTTACATTTTATGTGTGTTCGTGTTGGTCACCCATTTTTATCAATATAAAGGAACTATAAATAACTGTAATACAAGTGGGAGGTTTATATAGCTATAAAACCAGGTTTAACCCAGCTTGTTCTATTAACCTTTGAAAATATAAGATGATTAAGATTAATAAATCAAATCCCTAACCAATATTACATGCATATCTAGGTAAACAATATAGATATATATGGTGCCACAAATGGAGCAGGATCTCCTTGCCCTTCAGGAGCACCTGAGATCACCCCAGGTTTTTGGTGGGGTTCGTGTTGCTGTTGTACCCTATTTGTGACATTTTAACTATTGTGTCTGTTTGTTTTGTTCACACATCGTTGTCAATATAATGGAATTTGATGAGACTGTCATACAAGTGAGAGGTCTAGGGCTTTAAAACCAGGTTTAATCCACCATTTTCTACATAAGAAAATGCCTGTACCAAGCACTACTGGACGAAAAACAACTGTCCATACCAGTAACAGTTGTTCTAAGACTGATAATGTTTGTTAAAGTTGTAACAGTTGTTAAATTTCACTGCTGCAGTTATTTTGTAACTGTCTCAACTTTAAAAGTGTTTGTCTATAACATAAATCGACTGCAACAACGCTAGAAATAACTGTCACAGTCATTAAAGGATTGATACAACTATTTCAAAGTTGTAACAGTTGATTTACAACTGTCCCAACTCGAAAAACGTTGCAACAGTCATAAATAAACTGATTAAACGCCTAAAAGGTTGTCACAGACACAATAAGACTGCTGCAATCATTTGAAAGTTGTAACAGTTATTTAACAACTGTCCCAACACGGAAAACGTTGAAACAGTCATAAATAAACTGTTTAAACGCTGAAAAGGTTGTAACAGTAAAAATATGATTGCTACAACCATTATATATTCATAGCTAATTTATAAGTGTAGCAACTTCCAAACATTGATAGTCATTAAGAATTAAAAGTCACGGATACAAAATTTCTGACAGTCAGGGATAGGTTAAATTATTTGTAAAACAATTTTACCGCGTGCAATATAATTAAGGTTGTGACAAAGAGACACAACTATCACACCATTTAATACATTAATTTAAGTTAGAAATTGATTTAAAAAAATGGTATTTTGAAATATTTGCCGCTGAACATTTTGGTATTCCCCGCTTATTTAGTGAATGTGCTAAATTTATATAATTATTTAACAATACCTCGCCGCTCATCTCTTCGAACAAAATTGGAACCACCACTAGATACCTGCAATTTCACACAGGACGGTTTTATTCGCATTTAAAACTACTTACAGATAAATCTAAAAGGTTACCCCAAATGTATCTTTAACTGTATTAACAGTTGACAATTTTCAATATTATCTAAATTACAACTTTTAATTTTTTAAATTAGTTAGGAGTGAAATCATTCATGCATACAAGGTTGTCTTCAATACGCGTAGTTTTACGAATCACATTACTTCATAATAACAGTCAATATACATGATATACTGTAAACATAGCGGGGAACTCCGAATATACACACTTGTCAAATTTATCCCCATATTAAACTGCTTAATTTTTTCCCCGAGGGCTTATTTCACACACTTATTTTGAGCTTTTATTTGGGGCTACATTTTTTTTCTTGCAAAATTATAAATATTGCCGTATTAACCATTTTGATTTCTATACATATAAAAAAAACAAAGCTATAATGAACATTTAACGCATCTTTTGCAGCTATGGAAAAACAAAAATATTCTTAAATCTATCTAAATTTAATTTATTTTACCGTATTTTATTTTTGAATAGTTCAATATTTACTCGACTTTGTACTGTATATTGTACCGAGTGGTCTATTTAAAGTTCAAATGTCCTTCATAAATAGCACTTCGGCATTCATGATTGAAGTAAAAAATATTATCACTCGAGATCATTCATATTTTCACCGGATTTTTCTCAACCAATTTACCATACATATTTTGTAAAAAAGGTATTTATAAATAGATGGACGTACTGTATAAGACCGACAAAATAACTAGCACCAGTGAAAGTTGAAATGTTCAAAACAAGAAAACTTGCATTGTTTCAGACAAGGAAATCAAATCTTTTATGTATTCACATCACGGTTTAGAACTTGTTGTATTCTTTAGAGTCCGGTCTTGTTAAATTCTACAGACTGACATCAGATTCTCTTTTGTGGTTTCAGTTGATCAGATGTCGTACTAACGTTAACCCAAAATATTTTTCCCATTTCCATTTTTTAAATTCAATTTATTTAATCATATAAATGCTTGTCCAATATTGATATATTATTCAACCAGTAAAGAAAACTAACAATTTTACTAGATGTAATAGAAATTTTAAAATGGTCACATTTATAAATTAGGCAAATGGGTCCATTATTCTGATTATATTCATCTTCAATCAGTGATGAAAACAGTACATATTATGTATTACCGGCAAAACTTATTAGGGCGCCCTTAGAAAAAAATCATTGATTAAATCATCCAATTTTTTAACTCACTTTAATAGAAGGATGGACTGAAAATAAGTATTCTGGCCCTGGTCTGAGTGAAAATATATAATCTGGCTGCCTATATGTTGAAATTAATATTCTGACCTTATCAAATTTGCCAGTTCAGTTGCTAACTTCTATGTCATTGGGTTTTCGATGAAAAATTGTCAAATTTGTAAACACGTACCACACCATTTTATTTATTAAATAATGATCTTATTAAAAAAATGCAGTTCTATTTAACATTGTTGTGTCGATATTTTGAGTAATTATGATTTCAGCCATGTATCACCCATCAATGATCACTTGTTCTCCAATTGATGAATTTGTCGTAAAGTTTTGACGTGTTTAGACGTGTATATATATATATGTATATATATATGTTGACCTCTAGATTGTTATTTAGTTGTTGTTGGGTTGATGTCTCATAATAGCAGTTTACTCAATTTCACCAGTTTATTATCATGTTTTAGTCTATTTGTATTACATAGGCTTTTCACACCATGCTATATATACATGTACATGTATATATGTGTATAATGTACAAACATAGTCCATACATTAATTCTAATTGTACAGCCACAAAAAAAAAAATCCAATTATCATCCCTTTCTTGAACCACTTTTTGTATATTTTTTTTTTCATTTCAGGTTGCTTGTTTTCTTTTGCTAGAAGTTTTAAAAATCATAGCAAATTAAAACCTCACATAAATATTATAATTAAATTATAACAAACAGCTCACTAATAGTGCATAATACATGTATGCCTTTGTAATGCTTATTGTGCATGTTGTGTATATTGAAAATGCTAAACATCTTGAGATATATATTTAGAAGGCATTTATTCAAAAACAGATAGAATGGATTTGTAGAAAAACATGAATAAGGGCAGAAGCCTGTTAATATTGGATCACCTATAGATAAGTCTGTGGTAAACCATAATACATTTATCATCACTCATGTTTCAATGGGTCTATAAAAATATAAAATGGGAGACATCAGAAATGATGATCCAGGAACTATTTTTTTCAAATTCTAAACATGCATAACTGTAATTTTGATGCCCTATATAGCTTGCTGTTCGGTGTGAGCCAAGGCTCTGTGTTGAAGACTGTACTTTGACTTATAATGGTTTACTTTTTCAAATTTTTTGACTTGGATGGAAAGTTGTCTCATTGGCAATC
Organism: Mytilus coruscus; assembly: GCA_017311375.1. Lineage (NCBI taxonomy): Eukaryota > Metazoa > Mollusca > Bivalvia > Mytilida > Mytilidae > Mytilus > Mytilus coruscus. Next base: position 73,862,128 of record CM029597.1, on the reverse strand, counting down.
ATACCACATCTTCTTATATCTATTAACTGACCTAATTTTATGGCCAACTGATTGTTTGTTGCTTTTGTATTTAAATCAAAATTGGGTTTCTCATCTAAACTTGTTTACATTGTGTTACATCATCCATTGTCATCCAATATGACTAGGCCTGTTATAGGTTTTTCATTATCATGATTATGCGTTACTGATTTTGCTCATTATTGAAGGAAGTGCAGTTACTAACAATTACATCACTTGGTCTACAGTTGATGGTTGTCTCATTGAAAATCATACCACATCTCCTTATTCTGGTTATTGTACATTATACATGTTATACACCCTAGTTTATTTTCAATCTATGAGTTTTACTATCCCTCTGGTATCTTTCGTCCCTCTTTTATACAAGACTACAATATTATCAAGTGAATTATCATGATTATAACAATTGTTAATAGTTGTCCGACTTCTGTTAACAAAAAGCAGCTATAATCAACATGGTCATGATGGTAGACATTATCAATGGTGATGTAAACAAGAGTGACTGTGCACACGCTGAAATGTCATGTCTGCTTTGCCTACATGAACAATTGAATTTATGTTGAATGTAAAAAATGTAATACATGTATGAAGGTTTTACTACATGTACAAGTATCACATAAACTTTCTATTATCAATTACCTTTGAAAATGAAGTCACAGTCAAATTAACCATGCCAGACAGATGATGTACACCCTACAAACTGACATTCCATACCAAAAATTTAGTGGTTTATAGTATCTGTGAAATAGACTTAACATCCAAACCATGAAAACTAAACATCGCCCAATGAAACATGAAAATGAGGTCATGGTCAGATCTAAAACCTGCCAATCAAACTTGTACAACTTACGAATATCCAATACGCCAAAATAGTGATCCTATACATGTCATGCATTATGCATGTACATGTAGTTTATAACATCTGAGAAACATTGGGAAATACACCAAACCACAAAACTAAACATTGTTCAATGAACCATGACATTTTCATTGAGGTCAAAGTCTGATGCAAGTCTGGCAGTCAGACATATTCATCTTACAATCATTTCATATACCAAATATACATGATATAGATGACCTACTATTCCTACTGCTTGTAGTATCTGAAAACAAACTTGACAAAGTAACTGAATAACCTTAATCACTGATCCATATAATGAAGTCAAGGTCAGGTGAACCCTGACAATGAGACATGTAGACCTTTAAAGATACCTATATATATATATATACCATATAAATTTATCCAGTTACTCGTTATACATGTTATACATGTAAGAGAGTTTTCACTGTTCAAACAGTAATATTTTTTCAAACAGTCAGTGAACCATGAAAACAAGGTAAAGTGCAACGGACAAGTTACTAACAGAAACTTCATACAGTACGGGTAGCGACTTATTATTATGGATGTCCTAATCCGTCTAGATGTCAGACTGGTCGGACAGTTGTCTCGGTGTAATTAACACCTGCTGTGATATTAACCTGTACAATATCCGAGTGGAAGGTCGTAAATCAATCTGTACCAGCTTGATTAGAATTAAATTTTACCTGTACAGATATTTTAGTATTTATGGAGGATAGATAATAAATGTAAAATATTGTTTTGTATTCAAAGAAAAATTACAATAAAAATAAAAATTTAATATCATGAATATGGGATTAACTTTTTTTACTTGAAAAATGAAAGAAAGACGATTTTAACAATGTACTGTAAAAATGTGTTGCCAATTATAATAATTGTGTTTGTGCCAATAAACTAAATTTGTATTTGTATTTGTAAACCGTAAATATTTCATTTTATTCAAAATTATAACAACTAGGACTGTTTTCAATCAAAGTTTTAATCAAAATGTTGAGACATCAATCCCGTAAATTATAGGAGTTTTCGTTGATGGTTACAATATTTCCCCCTTTTAACGTCCTGTTCCTTTATGTTATTAATAGAAACACAGTTTTAAGTATAAGGCCAACATATCGTGTTTATAAAGTATATAAACAAACTGAATGTAGGCATTGTGAATACACTGTTATTTTCCTTTCGATACCACGTTCCCCGTCGGAGCCTCTACGTCTATTCATACCTGTCAATCATTTCTCGCAAGTAAAACAATTTGGTCAGCCAGATCATCCGTGCTTTCTATTTTGACATATTTCCGTTAATCTCTTATCTCTTCGAAACAATTGTGTTTTTTTTTTTTTTTACAATATTTATAACGCCGTGATCATGTTTCGATTCCTAGTTTTTATTTTAAAAAAAACTTTTCATATGCACGTCAATATTCTATGACCCAGCATTATTTAAAATTTTGTTTGTTAATAAATTTACCTATAATGGAAATAACAGATTTGTTGACACTCGTTGTATTATAACAAAGATATTGCCTTTCTATTTCCATGTTTGAAATTTTAATGAAAATCGTGTTTTTATAAACATATTTTACGAATTGTGTCAATCAATACACGAAGATCAAAGTTTTACACTAGTCATGATCAGCCGTCTTTACTTTTGCGTCGTATTTCTAGCCATTCTTAAGTTCGTGCAGTCAGTAAGATTTTGTCGGCAGTTTAAATTGTATAATTTCCGAACTTTAAAGGAGGTGTCCGAATAAATTATTTAAATAGGAATCTGGGTGTTGACTGATAAATATAATAAATAAAATAGTTAAAGAAGACTAAAGCTAAACTAACGCACAATACTGCCTATCATTACGCATCAAATTTAATCACGAATGATTTTCCCACGGTCGGTCAGTAAGGTCACTTGTGTTAACTGTTACGATATTTCCCGCCATATGAAAATCACGTGCATTTGACAAAATTAATCCCAGCTATTTTTAGCATTCAACATTGTATTGTGAGTGAAGTCAAGTTCAAAGTGTATCATGGAATTGTCTTTTCACGGTAAATATTTTTTTTAGATTGGTGTCAAAAATACAACATACAAGTTAACATGCATTGTGCGTAAATTAATATTATGCAATTAAGAGTAAATGCAGAACCATAAAATTATTTAAATGGGAGTAATTGCATTTCTTTAGACTACAAATCATAGTAAATATTTAATTAACTGGTCATCAAACGATTGAATGCTTCTAGTTTTAATGTCCATTCATGTCAGTGGCAATTATTTCATGCATATTTAACAAACACAGAAATATCAAAATAAACATGATTCCCGAGAAGAATCGTTATCTTCTTCTAGTGTTATTATTTGCGTACTACTTTAGTTAAATATCACCAACTTTCGCACAATATTTGTTTACAGTAAAAAGTAAATTCACAATTATAAAGAATCACGAAACTACTAGTCTACAAGTATTGCTCACTGTAATTATTTTTATTTGAGAACTGACCCAACGGAGACTGAAAATTAAATACAAATGTGGTGTTGTCAAACTAAAACGTATGCAGCAGCACTTTGCACATCATTCTGCTAATCAATGGGTTTTCGTGGAAAATAAATCAGTAAAACAAAAATAGCCTTCCAGAAATAAAAAAGAAAATATTTTAAAAACTGTATGCCAACAAATACGAAAAGATACATAACAAAAAAAAAAAAAAAAAAAAACCAGGGAACATAAAAAATAATATTTTGAGGAATATAAACAGCATTTGAAATATAAAATGCCATAATTAAAAAAAAGATTTTTTTTATTAAAACAAAGTTGTCTCCAGTACTTCCTTCACCTGTAAGAATATTTTATGTCAAACATGATGTAGAACTAATCAATAAAGTGAGAGGTTTAAATCACAGGTAACCTGATTCTGAAATCAGTGAAGCGTAATTGTCTAGTAGCACGGATTGAGATGAAAGGACAATTATATTACCGTTCACACCTGGATCTGTTGATTAATGATGACCATACTACCTACCATAAAAAAGTCGGATTATTCATTTCCGACATGTCCCAGTCCGTTATTTATAGTAATAAGTCTCTACCCGTACTGTAACATAAAGAAGTATCCAGGTCTTTAAGCTTCTAAAATGTACCTGGTGAAGCTTTATACAAATAGGTTACGCTGTAGCCACTGCCAGATTGTAATACCTATTTCTTGCATACTTCAACTTTTGTTGCAGGAGGGACAATAAAATTATACTTTGAAGTACATGGTTTATTTGTTTAATATGCTTGGCCACTAATTTAGATTTTTATTTAATTCTAATTCAGACTTCAAGTACAGCAGGCAGTCATTTGACACTTAATAATTGTGCAGTGTGTGAAACCTTTTTTTTTTGGAACTCGCCAAATTGGCGAGCAGCTTTTCATTCCAACTCGCCAAATTGAAATCCCACTAGCCAGCTTGGCGAGTTCCTAAAATTTTGAACTCGCCATCTTATTCGTACGTTATTGTATGTAATAAACATTTTTAGAAATAGCTTTATTCTAGGTTTACTTATATATTTGGTTGAAGCTTTGGAGGAAGTATCTGTGATTTCCCTTTCTCTTTGACAGTGTTTACGTATTAATTTTGTTCAGTGGCTTCTCATTCAGGAGTACTTGGTCAATAGAAAGGGTTAGTGGTATTTATATAATACCCTAAATAGGGTATACATTTATAAGTATAATATATAATAATGTAAATAGGGTTAACAGATTAACTGAAGAATTTAATTTAATTTGTGATTTAATAAGAAATCACATTGAAAATGACATCATTTAAGCAACAATTTATGGGTTTTAACTTTTCTTGATAACTGTTTATATATTAACCTTGGTTCCAAAGAAAATGACGGTTTAAGAGGGACTATATAAATCAAGGACTTGTAAATTTTCTTTATCTTGAAAAGTTGTTTTAAAATGTTTATTATTCAAAAGTTGCTACTGTTGACCATAATTAATGCATTTTTCAATATTTGTGCCATTAGAAAATATCAATAATAAATACTGTTCTGCAATGTACACTGTTAAGATTTTTTGGTGACCTTTTCCTTCCTTTCATGTTATTTAAAAGCTGAATAATAAGCATCTTATTTTTCCATGCTGTTCTATTTAATATCCATTATTAGAATTAAGTTTTTATTTACAGTTTATAGGAAATTTACTCTTGATTCAATCTTCAAAACGTGTATTAAAATTACATTGCCAAAAGGAAAGTGAAAGTAATTCTATCTATCTATAAAACACGTTTTGATTGGTTAAGTTTTTCATACAACTGTCATCTAGCCAATCAGAACACATGTAACATAATATTTATCATCTGGGTTCCTGTTTCAACAGAAGTCATGGATAACAGTATTGATTTTGCGGGAAAAATGTTTTGTAAACGATCTTTGGCTGGCTTGTTTCAAAGTCGCGACAGAAGGGTCACTCGCCACAAGGGCGAGTTCTATTGAATCTGGACTCGCCTAATATGATTCTTACTCGCATTTGGCGAGTTGGCGAGCGGAGGTTTCACACACTGATTGTGACGGACTACGAGAAACCCTCATGGGTGGTTAAGGTCTTTTTACACACCCTGGTGGTAGTTAACAATTGCAATGCCAACATAAACTTCAGATGCGATATACATGCACTGTATTGTAAATTTCACTGAAACTAGAATTTCACATTAAATCCAAATTGTTATTTTATTAAAATGACTGACTATCCACTAAAGTATTCATGAATTCAGATATGATGCACTATTATTATTAATATTCACTGAAACTATGAATTTTCATTATTCCAAACTGCTATTTCAAATGAACAATTAATTATCCAAGGTATTCATGGAATTCAGATACAATGTATGATTGCACTATTAATATGCACTGAAACTATGAAATCTTGTTATTCCAAATTTATTATTGATATACCAAATGAATAATTATCATGATTATACAAGGTATTTAGTCATCCAGTAATGTGGTCCTCCTTTAATACAATTTGTAAGTTTCCTATTTGTACAATGCACAATTTTTTCTTGTCCAATTTAATCCTAACATCACATCGTCATCATGGAATAATGCTGCAAGCGCTATTCATTATTTCCAAAACAATAAACAACTAGCACAAAATAATGAATTAATCCACTGTTTCACAATTTGCAGCTATAAGAGTGACTCAGTGACATCTATATTTCCTAAGCATCAAAGTACACTTGTAGCAGGCCTCATATTCTCAGTGGGAATCATGCTCAAACCAATAAGATTCTACAAAAAAAACAAAAATATACATTGAGACTAAAGTACAGTAAATTTTAACTAATAAAATACTATATACATTGTACGGTACTTACAAGATTTCTAAATTCAATTACAATATAACTGTATTTACCTAGATGAAAACTAGCAATCCTCATTTGATTGATAAAACATTTCTAGGACTTATACAATTATATTTTTAAGTCCCATTTAACAAGAAGAATAAATTTGTTTAGGGGTCTAAATTCTATATACATGATATATGGTGTTGTCATTTTTCCTACATTCATAATGATTTTTTATGTGTGAATGTGTACTTTCATTGAAGGGTTAATTACTGTCTTATGAGGTTCACACCATACTTTATTTCATCAATTCTTTATAGTCAGACATCATGGACATAGTTATTCCGAGCTCTAAAACACACCAGGTTATTTCTTTTGTTCATGTTAATATAAAATAGATTGATACTACAGAGAAAAGTTCAAAGAATGAAATAATAAATTAATAAATGCACTGTTACTATATAGATGCTATTGCCCTTTGTCAAGTGCATATAATGATTAAACCTTTGTGATGTAAATGTAGAATCTTTGTCCTAAAGTTAATCAGGAAAATATATATTCTATTCCAAGGCTTAACCCTCCTGTTAATGTTTTAAATCCTTGAGTTTAACTTTACATCTTTTGTGTTACCCGGTATACTTTTACTTATTACAGCTTGCATTAAATAATGCTTTGCAGCTCAGACAACACTTTCTTTATTTTATTTTAGTTATTTACCCAATTTTATTTTGATAAATCAATACTCAGATAACTTTTAAAATATGCATTTTTATATCCAAAATAATATTATATCCTGCTGTTTCATATTTTTCTTAAATTATAATTTATTTTGAAAATGTATCCAAATTTTGAAGAGGACAATTATAATTTGTGAACATCATCATAAAATCATCTTCAATATATACCCATGACAGTTTAAAATTCACCCCAAGGCAATAAACTATTGTGTCTTAATCTGTATATTAGCTATAGCATGTATATAAGAATTCCTGATTATTACCTATTCAGTGTCAACATCCTGATTATTACCTATTTTAATGTCACATTTGCATGGTCATGAATTCATGTTCAGTAAATACATATATTTTAATTATTTATTTCGAATTTGAATAACAGGTATTTTTAAACTACAATGCAGTTAACACAGTAAATTTTATGACAACTTACTTGATAATACAATATCTATAAAAATATTTTGAGCTTCATAAAATACTTTAAAAAGTTTATATCATGTTTACATAAAAAAATATGCTTACAGATAGATCTTTTGTTATGTTTTCCCAAATATTGAATGTTAAACATAAAATAATTATGTAGAAAAGGCAAAAATCTGCAGTCAAATGTGAATGCATATGATGAAAGGAGATGTGGGATATATATCAATGATGCATCAACCCAACAGTAAGGCAACAATAAAGTAACCAAAACACAGTTTAACACATGTAGAAAAATATGACTAACGGCACAATTTATATAAAATTTGACATGAAAATATATAGTTTAGGTTCAAAGTATATACAAATGTATAGTGATTTAATATTCTATGTTAAATCTAAAAGAATATAATTAAGATGCTAACTTTGCTCTTTTAATATGTGTTTTTATTTCTTTTAACTTAAAACCATGTAGCAATTAACATGATGAAATATTTATAGATATTTTATTCATTGTAATTATTCATTTTGAGAAAAGATGCAACAACCTCCACAACCCTTGTTCAATATGAATCCTTAAGTACATGATGAAACAATTACTAATTGAATTAGCACATTTTGTTTAATCAACTGTGTTTAAATGGCAACTGTTATGACTCTGTGCATTGTTTCAGGAACATTAATTTAATAGTATTGTTTTATTTTGATGATTAATGTTATTTTGAACCATCTAATACATATTCACATTCAATGCCTTATATTATCAAATATATTCATGTTTTGGAATTATTTAAAATTAAATGAAAATGCATACTTGCTAAATAAGTCACTAAAATTAATAATTTTCATAACATTTTATGGTCAGATCATATGTTTTCGTACGCCCGTCATATTAATTTGTACTATGCATGTTTTTTCAATGGAAATTGTGACGTCACAATGCATTCTTAATAGAACGAAAACTATCAGCTGACAAAGAAAAACCAGGGAAATACTTGTAATCCAGCATTAGTAACACAATTATATGGATATGTACATGTAAGGATTGGTTGGTTGTTGGTTATAAAAGTCTAGTGACAAGTATTTCATGCAAATTTAGGACCAGAGAGTTAACAATACATTAACATACAATATGTACATGATGTATAGGTCCTGTAAAGGCCATCCCACACAACAAAAGTTAACTAATGCCCCACATGTTAGAGTTTAACAGTAAGACGATGAAGATCAAGAGTAACTTTTTTATTCCTTTACCTTGTCACCCTTGGGGTGATGTATGCAAAGTAAATAAGGGATTACATGACATACACATGATAAAAGGGGAGGGGAATGGTGTCATACATGAATTTCAATGATGCACAACTTTACAAGCCCAAATCCTAACTTTGCCTTGGAACATGCAACTATGCACGAGTGTGGTGATATAGAACGTCGATTCATACATAGCCTATCTGTAGGAAGAACAAATGTGCACATTTTCCTTCAAAATCTTGGGTCCATGATTATTCGATAGACATGCTTTAAAATATTGTTCATTTCTACTCACCGATTGTAATTTCCAGCTCAGCTTATATTGTACATGTGGTCTAACATCTGTACCTAAGTTTCCTGTATAAAATATAGTTTGCCTGCAGGTCCAGTTTGCCGACAAGAAAATGAAGAGGGTAAATCGTTTACGGTGAAGAATTGTTTTCCGTTTTATTGAAACTTGACAGATCTAATTTATTAATTTTTAATCATCGGAAATGTCCCTCATGGAGAGTAATTCAAATTAAAACCGTTTTATTATGCTGTACAATATTGGTACCTTAGTCATATTCTTTAAATTTACTTCAGGAATACCCACGGTATATTTTCTATTCCGCAGAATTTATCAAAATTTTTCAGTTTAAATATAAATTTGAATGAATTCATTAGCATCTTCTGCAATAATATTAAAACTCTATTTTTAAACGAAGGCTTCTGGTATGTAAAACCAGTTATGAACGAATATGAATAGATAAAATAAAAGGTAAAGATACCTAAAGGAAAGTCAAACGCACATGTCAAAACATGATGAACGGACAATGCTATGGCAATAAACGGAAAACGACAAAAGAAAGACAAACAACGATCGCAAAATGAATAAATAAAAAACAAAACAAGTCAACAACTGCACAATAGATGATAATAGTATAAATTATGGGCTATTTCACAACTATATCAAATCTTGAGAGCCGGGCGAGACGTGATTTTTTACACTGAGTTGCTAACGTGACGCTAAAATATTTGTATTAAACATTTACCGATTGCAAAACCTATGAAATGTTTGTTTTAAACATTTAACGACTGTAGCAACCTTTTAAAATTTGTAATAAATATTTTATGACTGTCACAACCTTTAAAAAGTTGTAACAAACATTTTACAACTGTCCCAACTCTAAAAACGTTGTAACAAACATTTTTTGACTGCATCAACGTCTGAAAAGTTGATACAAACAAATTTCAACTGTCCCAACTATTAAAAGGTTGGGACAAACATTATACAACTGCCACAACTTTTGGAAATACTGTAATAAATAGTATTTGACTGTGACAACGCCGTAAATCACTGCAGCAGTCCTTAAATGACTGTTGATAACATTTTTTGATTTTCACAACCCATAAAAGTGTTGGGACAGACATTAATTAACTGTATCAGTTGCTTTGACAGTCGATCTTCAGTCTTCCACAGACTAAGACAGTCGTACAACGACTGTTACTGGTATGGACAGTTGTTTTTCGTCCAGTAGTATTTAAACGAAAGATGAAGTCTAAATTGATACAAACACCTAAGGTGACAATCGATCTGTTTAAAAGAGAAATGAAAATAACTGTTTGGTTTTTTTTTTTTTTTTGGGGCAAATTAGTAAAATGGCCGTTTGATTTAAAATCATTTGAAATCTTTTGAAATAGATAAATGATAATAATTTATTTACATGTGAAAAGCTAGACTTTGTGGCGTAGGGATGTGATTGAGTGGTTTTCGGCAGTGAAAATCTGCAAGTATTTCATTATGTGGTTTGATTTACACATTATAACAAAACTAAGAATATGACGGATAAATTTATAGTTAGCTGTTTAACGTCCAGTGGCAACTATTAGATGTATTATTAGGAGGACATTTAAAATGTTATAAATATGAACAAGGACATCCTTTGGTATGCAAACATGTGTATCACGGCACAATCGATGACCTATAGACCCTGTGTAGCATATGTATATTTAGGGTGGGTTGCTCCGAATAAAGGGGATATAGATACAGGAAAATAAAGTAAAAAATATAAAATAAGAATAGAGTATAACGGGCAAAATAAAGAATAGAGGAAAATGGTCTCAGAAAATTTAAGAATAGAGGGAAACGGTCTAGTTTTTGTTGTTGTTAGAAAATACAAAAATGAAGACGCTCAATTATAATTTCACTTAAGAATTCGAAATTTTTCATTTGCCGGACTCGCTCTTTTTTGATGATTGATTAAAATCAAGTGCATTTGTAGTAAAAATATTACACTATCGTTTGTACTTTGGTAAGGATTTATGTTTGGTGTTGATGAGGCACATAACGGGTAATTGTTTTCATTTAAAATTTCTCGAATATTTGATTTTTTCGACTGATTTGATAGATGAATAAA